>CM023827.1:5018576-5263576 GCA_013266295.2 Branchiostoma floridae x Branchiostoma japonicum | reverse complement strand
GACGGGAACCTCTGATTGACACTGAATACAGCGTAACATACACACACTTGTAAGTACTGGCTGACATATATGGGTGGATGAAACTTGAACAATCTTTTTGATTAACCAACGAGGTTGATGAAAGTTGAACAATCTGGGGTTGATGAAACAACGAGGTTGATGAAACTTGAACAAATTGGGTGGATGAAACGAGGTTTAACCAATGGTTATGTATTAAAATTCTTTTTATATAATTGTATCGCATTATAACTATTACTAATTATTTTATGATGCTCTCCCTGGATGGAGGAATAAAGAATAATGGAAAGGAAATGACCAAATTTAAATGTCTCTCCTGCAAAGTTTGAGTAACTGTCTACATCTTCTTTTCCCACTCACATTTTTAGTGAATGAGTGAATGAATGAATGAGTGAACAATTTACAAGCAAACAAACAAGTTCCCAAATGACACCCCTCTATAACTTACTATCTACTGTCTCCTTGTTCCCACTGACAGAGCTAATCCAGAACCCCAGTTGTGCCAACCGCTGGAGGAGGAGGGTGCCTATATAGTCTGTCACTTTGGGCCTGACATCAGCCATGCGGGCAGCATTCACGTCCGCGTGAACGTCACGGCTGAGAACAAGCTGGGCAGGGCGGAGTCTTTAAAATTTGTAAACCCGGCAGACAATGGTATGTCATTGATGTCCATCAGACTCCTTTACATATGTAGTTGTTTATTTTCTTTCAACCACAAACCTTGCAAAGCCTGCCTCCACCAGTAGTGATTGGGCATTCCTCGGTCTTGCAGGACCATGAATAATACAGCTTCTATACAATGTACTTATTGTTTGGTTTTACACTTTAAACATAAGTGTCTCCACCAGTGAAGCGAAAAAATAGTATTTTGAAAGTCTCCTACAGAGTTTGAATGTAATGACATATTTAAAAGGGGCACAACTTGGTCAGACAGCTTTTTCCACCCCCTGACCAGACTGGAACGGTGTTTTTCACCAACCCTATATTTATATGACTGTACAATCTGTGTCTATACAGGATGTGTTGGGATAACAGAAATCTTTGATCATGGTATTACAGATACATGGTAAAGGTGATAGAAATCATTTAATGGCATTATAAAATTGATTGAACTTCATTCTATAGACCTTTGTTGACAGATGTAGAAAACACAAGTTTAAAACAGTCTTGGATATCACAGGTGAGGTTGATTTTAACAGTTTTTAATCAGTTACACTTTTTTCATCACCTAACAGTAAAGCCTGATCCTGTCCGTAACCTGCATGTCAGGGGTCAGGGGCCAACATCTGTGTCGTTGTCCTGGAGTAACCCTGAGCTGAGCCATTTCCCCCTCCTGTACCAGGCACGGTACCGAGCGGAGTGGGATAGCCCTGACACATTTAAGGTAAGTCTTTACAGTAAGCACGTCGGCAGAACGCACTGCACCTGCGCGAAACCCGTAATGTATTGTGCATAGCCCTTTGGCAGAACGTCTCATATAAGGTTGTATTAGAGCATATAAGGTTGACAGCCTGTCTGTAGTTTTCAGATGTTGTATAGGAAAAGATATCGTCTGCAACAGGCAAACCAAACATCCAGCGAAAAACGCGAAAAATCAGGGTTGTGTGCAGGCGCAGTACGTTCTGCCGACGTGCCTTTACAGTATACCTTATAAAGTAGAGTGGATTCATTCCTCAAGTTAACTGGCATCTTTCACACCAAAAGTTCACACCAAAAGTTTATTAAGACCTGTCAGGTGTTAATAAACTTCCATATAGAGCAGAAGCAGCTTATATTTTCAGTGACAAATGTTGGTCAGTTGTCTGATTTATTGATTGTTTGTTTAGTGCTGGTTATTTTGTTTGTTTGTTTGTTTGTTTGTTTGTTTGTTTGTTTGGTTGCTTGCTTGCTTATTATTTTGGTTGGCTGGATGAGTGGTTAGTTGGTCAGTTTTTTTGTAGGTTGGTTGGATGATTATCAGCCAGGTTGTAATTGTTTGTTGGTTAGTTGTTTGGTTAGCCGGTCAATTAGTTGGATAACTGAACATTCAAAAATGTATCAATGTGTTATCGTAATTTCTTGGTGGGTAGGCCATATGGCCAATGAATTGGTGTACATTTTATCTTATTTGGACAGATCCAAATTCAGAATCTAGGATTTTGTAAACTATCAAGAGACACTACAGGGAATGGAAACCTTTAAGGCCCCATATGTACGTGACCATACCTTTTTTTCTCTGTGCTTTAAAATCTTCTTGTGTTGATTTCAGTACGTAAACTTGAGCGAGGCGACACACGGGGACCTTACTGACCTGAACCCCTTCACAACCTACGACATCTGTGTCCGTTCCCACCCCGTCCGCCCGGGAGGGTACTGGAGTGATGATGATGACTGTCAGCTGGTATCCGCTAAGACAGAAAAGGCGGGTGAGTTGTTGAACTCATACAAAATCTTCAATTGTTTGTCTTCTGTTTTGTTTTATAATCTTGCTGTCAGAATAAAATGTGTGCAGCTCCACAAATGTAGTCTCTGCAAAATAAAGAAAAAGCATATACCCAAAATGTATTGAGCAGTATTATACAAGACTTTGGGTGATTGGCTTGGCTACTGAATTGTTTTTTTATTAATAATATTATATCAATAACCATATGGGAAAAACCTGATCTAAGTACACCCTTCTAGTTGTACTATATTAGCCTCCATCAGGCTTCAGAGGCAGCTGGAAAGAGTATACCGGTAGTAGAAATTGGCAGAATAGACAGATAACATGCCAGGGGAGTTAGTTCGCTAAGGGATTACAGTTTGTCACTCTGAACTGTACTCCTTTAGCAGACTAACTCCCCTGGCATGTCATCTGTCTATTTGGCCAATTTCTCCTTTTTGCAGCCGTCTCTGAAGCCTGGAAGAGGCTAAACCACATCCACAATTTGATTTTCCAGCCCCTGTGGGTGCAGTACCTGCCTGGCTTCATGTCACTTCCAGCAAGGTTCCAGGAATCAGGAATGTTGTCGTTTACTGGAAGGTTAGGATCTGTTCAACTTTTACATGACTGTACTGATGTTAAATAACAAAAAAAGTGTATAGCTTTATCCAGATCTTAAAAAAGTAGTCTTTGAGCACTCAAGAATGCAGGTTGTACAATAAGAATTTTTTCCGATTTTTTTTATCTACACCTTTTTGCTTGGGATAAAAACTACAGGAAGTATTCAGTTCAAATTTGCAGTTACACTGATTTGAAATACATGATGCTATTCCATACAAACGTTTTAATACATTTCATCATACAAAAGTTTTCATACATCACTTGAATAGTACTTGGATAGTTTCTTACTTCTTTGAACTCCTCAAATTTATGAAAAGAAGAAATGGGACAGGAGCAATGCGATATGGGTCAAAGTTGGTTGGAATTAAAGAAAATTCTTTTAAAATCGATATATTCAAAAACATTTCACCCATCTTAGGAATTCCCTCCGAGAGACCAGAATGGCGTCATCCAAGATTACACAGTGACAGTTGCCTCGCGGTCGAAACACGGGCAAATCTCGCGGGATAGCAACGGACCTTTTACCATCCCAAGCAACAGGCGGCACCTGAATCTGTCGAAGCTGCAGCTGAAGTCTGACACTTCATACATCATCAAGGTTTACGCTTCGAATGAAGTGGGAAGGTCACAAGATACCGTTCTACAGCTACCTGAAGATGGTCATGGTATGAATGTTTGATTCCTGACATTTTGTACTTGTGACTTGATTCCAGTGTAAGGCCACACCAATTTAATTTGTTGCTTCTCGGATTCGTCTCTTCATATTTTTTCTGACTTGAAAAAAAAAAAAAAAATTCTGGTTCTGAATCAACTCAAAAATGCAAATATTTTGCCTCCAACAGTTGAAGAAAGTCCTTTTCTTCCTAGTTGTTACAGTTGTTACATCTACCAATGCAGTGGTTTGATTAAAAGCTCAAAATTCATTGTTTAAATTTTAACCCAGTCTTCTGTGTTGACTTCATGGCACCTATTCTAGTATTTGGGGCTATAATAGGATGTCCAGGCCTGGTTTTATTATTTTTTTCGCCCTGTCGCTTCATATTTTTTCTGAAAAAATCCGAGAAGCAACAAATAAAATTGGTGTGGCCTAATAATAAGAGTTCCTGTGCATAACAAAGTGTAATAAAATTCCTTCTTTAGTGCAATATATTTCTTGCCACTAGGAGGCGGCACTGTAAGAAGAGTGTGGTCCCAAACATGGCTAAACTTGTATCCCCCCTAGGCCTAATGTCCTTGTTCATGATTGGACTAAATTTTTCTGATTGGCAATTCTGATGAATAGTAATTGGTTTTAAGTATTTCGTGACAAGGGCCCATCTTGGACAAAAAAATGAAAGCGTTTTCATTTTAGGGTTAAACGCATTTATTCATTCAATGCATTTGTTTGGTTTGATCTTTAGTGCCAACCATTCCATCAACAATCAACGTCAACGTGACATCACCAACATCTGTTATGTTGTCATGGCAACAACCGGAGGAAACCCGTGTTCGAGTCACTGGGTACATCATTTTTTGGATGGCGTGGAAGTCTGAAAACCAGATGTACACGTGGGGTGAGCCAGATTGGGAGAGTATAACTGACGACCAGGCATTATCCACGGCAACTGTAGAATACGAGATCTCGCATAGGTTGGAGGGACGTACACGGTACAGGTTCGGGATTGCGACGGTCTCCAGCGAGGGTTTCGGGGAGGCCAAGGTTGTCGAGGCGTACACAGAAGAGATGGGTAAGTATTAAGATTTTGCTTTTGTCGTGTATTGGCTGAAAATATCAAGTTGTTATATGCAGTGATGGTACCTCAGAGTCTGATCATAGTGATGAAAGAATAAACCTAATTTTTCTCACAGAAATCCAGTAACATCAGTCTGGAATGGGTATTTTTATGTATAACATTATGAATGTGTTTAAGTCCTTGGAACCTTTTGTATCAATAATTATGAAATGATATCACAATTATCATCGTATATGATGTTATGTGGCATCCAAAATATGATATACAACATTATATGCCACAACATATTACGTATATCACTATATGACATATGAGTCATGACTTGATGATGATAATATCATGATATGGTATATGTTATGACATGGTATATATACATATGATATGATGACAGGGTGACATGATAATGATATGATAATTGATATGATTTGATATGATATGATACACAGCTCCAGTGGGCCAGGTTGAAGACCTGACCCTGACTGAAGCAGGTCCCACCTCCCTGCAGCTGACCTGGGAGCCGCTACGGCTGGAGTGGCGTGGGGGGATCCTACAGGGGTACCAGGTGCAGTACTGCCCCCTGGTGGAGGGGACTGTATGTGCAGGTGTGTGGACATATTATGAGGAGATATTATGTAATGTACTATCATAAAAAGTCAGTCATTTCTGAAAATAGACTGCGATCAATGAGGTCACTGGGTGAGAGCAAGTAACTTCTTTCAACAAGGTGCTGAAATTGTAAAATGTTGTTTTCTCTTTCTCCTTCTTGAAGAGGGAATGGCCAGTACAGTAAATGTCACGGGTGAGGAGACGTCATCACTCCTACTGCAGGGACTGAGTCCATTCACCAGGTACTCTGTAAGGATTGCAGCTGTGAACGGTGTGGGTTCAGGACCATTTAGCGATGCATCGGTACAAAGAACAGCTGCTGCAGGTGGGTGTTGTCCACAGATTTCTGTGAAATGAACATGAAATGAACATTTTATGTTGTACCGGTAACTCCCATTCGCATTTAGCTGCCTCTTTGAAAACATAGTCACCTTTCTGGTGTGGAAAAACAGATGCAGGTATGAAAACTGCTTCAGTGAATTTCTAGAATGTAACATGTATTGCAACTACATGTACAATGTATATGGTAAGCATCCTTACTTCTGAACCAGAGGGCAGAGTTTTTTTCAGAATAATTTTGAAAAATGCTTAGAAAATCATAATGTTTTGAATTACAGCTCCTGAGGACCCTCCAACCAATGTTCGATTCCCACATGTAACAGCAACAGTTTTACAGCTGATGTGGGACCTTCCGAGGATACCAAACGGCATCATTACGTACTACATGGCACAGGTACATGTAAACAGCACATTCAATAGATGACTTTCTTGATTTAAAATCATGGCATCCAAGTTGTATGTAGTGGACAATGTCTTCTGTAACCAGATACATGTACACAATTTTAGATACACTCTGCATTGTTTGTTTTTATGTAGATTTTAAACAGTTTTACTGAAAGTTTCACATCATTTTTGGAAAAATAGATAACTCACTCAAGTTCCACAACAGCTTTGACCGTATGATCTAGTTTTAGTAAATTTGATCTTAGCTCAATACATAATCCATCCATCCACTCCACACTTTATCCATCAACCCAGCAATTCTCTCACTCATTCAGAGATTCATTCACTTATTCCTTTCTTCAGTTGAATGGAGAGATGCACCAGCTTGTGGATAATAACACCGTACCTGTCTACGGAAACACAAACTACAGCGTTCGGCTCCAGGCCTGCACCAGTGCTGGATGTGGGCCCTTCTCATCCAATCACTCAGTCACCACGCCTATCGGTGGTAAGTCTGGCATTATAACCTTAACCCTCATCCTGCAAAGGTAGCCTTTCTAAACTTCATCATCATCATCATCATCATCATTGCTGCTCAAGTCATCTGTCGACTATGCAGGCCTCCACCGCTTTCCACTGCCTTCTGTCCTGTGCTATCCTTCGTGCCCCTTCCCAAGTGATCCCCATCTCTTCTAAGTCTCTCTTAACAGTTTCTTCTAAACTTAAATGGTGATGGTTACAGAATTAGGCAGCAGGGAGAAGGTTAAAATCACTCCTACAATACATGTACGCAGCATAGTTTCCTCATATCTTTACTCCCATTATTTCCTTGCCATTTTAGATATAATGTTAAACTGATCAGCTGTATACAAGCCTACATGTATACCATCCATGCTCTTCTACCCCCTCTCTATATCCCTGGTATTTAATATGATATCTTTGATTTACATGTATACAATGTATTTCTGATATTGAATACTTACAGCCCCAGAAGCTCCACCCCTACCAACCGTCTCTGAGCGCAAGTCATCCCCATCCACTGTCCACCTCCATCTAGCCATTCCGGCCCATCCAAACGGCCCGATTGACCACTACCTGGTGTCATACAAGGACAGCAGAAGGACAACGCAGCCATCCGTCCAAAGGGTAGAGGGGACATCAGAGGCACTTATAGATGTGGATTGCGCTGAGAACAAAGCTGTTTTGTATGAGTTCTGGGCACAGGCTGTCAACAGGGATGAGCAAGGAAAACTGCTTCCAGGAGAACCGAGTGCAAGGCTGGAAAGGCAAATGTGCCTGGGTATGTGATTATTAATATAACGCTATATTATTATGTTTACCTTCAGTGGAGAACATTTTGTTTTTGCTCAATTTCTTCTTCTTCTTCTCCAAACACATAAGGCCAATGGCCTGGACAAGACGGCCGTCACCATGGTAACTGGTGCTGTAGCTGGCACCCTGTGGTGTTGGATTACATTATGTAGCAAGTTGGAGGGCTGGTCACCATACATTGTATATATGAATGTGTTTCTTGAGTCCTCCATAACCCTGTAGCAGTCTTAGAGTACCTGATGGAATTATCAGAGTTGATATTACATACTAACTGGATGTATTTATGATCATTCTATATGTGTGGCAAGAAGACATGCCTTGTAACAATAGTTTTTTGTTCTTGTTTTCCAGTTCCAGTGGTGAGAGTTGATGGTATGTATAATTGTACTATTTCCATCACACTAATACTTTACAACAATTTACATTCTCTGGCTTTTTAGATTTTAAATCCTACTTTTAGACTAAAAACTAAAGAAAAAAGTCATCTGTGTACTATCAAAAGCCATAGTATGTTGACATGGACCAAAGTGTTGATATCGAATATTCATGATGACCTTTTCTGTTGCTAGGTGTGCCCATTGCCATAGTGATTCCAGTTGTTGCTGGCATCATCAGCATCATTCTAGTCACCTTCTTGGTGTGGAAGAACAGACACAGGTATGAACACTGCTCCAGGGAATTCCTTAGAATGTACACCTGAGCTGCTGTAAAGCTTTAAGAATACATCTGTTTTATGTCTTCATACCAGTTTCTTTGGAAAATTAGACAATGTAAAAAGTATACATGCAATGGGTCATGTATGTACAATATCATGCTGATGATTGTTTGGAACTTTTGGACCAAGATCATTTTCAGTATTGCTCACAGACAGTCTCTATTACTTGATAGTGTAGCATGATTTTGTGATATCTTAACTAATAATTTAAAAACAAACTATACATTGAATAGAAGACAAAAGTAAGTACACAGCAAGCTTCAAGGTTACAAAAAGTTTAACATGATTTTAGTTATCAAAAGTGGTTTACATTTCCAAGACAGTGACACAGCTTTACTAATTCCTTGATATCATCTAGGGTGAAGCGCAAACTCTTCCCCAAGGTACCTGGCCCTGTCTTGTTCCTGGAGGAGGTATGACTTCAATATCTTGTCATTATTTGATATGTTTGCAATGTCCTATAATATACACATGGAATGTTGGTACATGTACATGAAATGCTTATGCAAATACAGTTAGATTAACTACATTAGCAACCTATTGAATTTATTAGTATCATACAGTATGTAATATGAGTTTTGACATTGCACTGCATTGAATTGATTTTTGTTCATATCAAGCATGATACTACTCATAGGAACTCACTGCATAGAATTAGGGGAAGGTATCTGAAAGTTGTTTGTTTGTTTGTTTGTTTGTTTCTGTCAGGATGGACCCTACTCTGCCTTGTACGTCGTCACTCCCACCAGCAAACATGAGCCTGAGATTTGTGACAACATTTCTGACTTCCTAAGAAAAGATGGAGAAGTGTCACTGCTAGTAACAGACGATCAAGATAGTCTCAATAAGAACAAAGGCATAAATGAGGCGAGGTCATCAGCTCCAAAGACACCTCTGGGTTCAATGTCATACGTTTCCAGACAGGAGGACAGCTCACCCCCATCAAATGGAATATCCCAAACTCCCAAACACCATTCGCCAACTGATATCCTTCAGACGATGTCTTTGTGGGATGCTGAAAAGACTCCTTGTAGCAAAGACCAAACGAAAACTCCGGACGGATACATCAGGGTGGTACCAGAAGGAGATGAAGAATTATACTGCATGACGGGAACGTTGCTCGACAAGACGACACCTAACTCTGACATGCCATACGTCACTAATCTGCCCTCTCCACTGCCAAATGACAGAAACGTAGATTCTGAACCAGATGCGGATTATTGCGTGACAGGAACTCTGCGCGACAGCACTTCACCAATGCCAACAAGGCAACAAGTTCCCCCAGCATCTGACATGCCCTACATCACTAACACTCCCAGCCCACCTCCCAGTGGCAATAGTGTAGATTCTAAACCAGAGTGTGAAGAGCACTTCGGGTACCAAGCACGCCATAGCGTAGATTCACCCTGTGAGGAAGAGGAGCCGCTCATTCGTAACCAAGGAGCTGAAGGTCGTTTCCATGGAGATAAAGGTCGTTGTCCTGACAACCAGGAAAGTCCTGAGGTTGACATTGATGGTTATGTGAGAGGAAGCTTGCCTGATGAGAATTATGTCGCAAAAATGCCGGACAATGTCAGTCCAACTTTTGCGCCATACACACCACATTAGTAAGATTATATAACACATGCTTGTGCACCTAGATGGTTCAGTGGTTCAAAGCCAGTTGACCCTGCATCTCGAGCACAAGGTTAGAGCTTGAGTCCAGTCTGTTGTTGCAGACCCAACTTGCATGCTATAAGATACAGTTGCAGTCCTCAGGACAGGTCGCTATGCTTTTAAAAAGAGGTGAATTTTCTCAAATACAATATTATTGCACTGTGTACATCACAGAAAATGCATTTGCTGTACATACAGCCATTACAATGAATTGTGCCACACTTAAAACCCTTCTCACTAATAACTAACATCAAGGCATCTCAACTGTATTGAAGGCAGGTCAGGTGGGAAGAGACTGTGTCATCTATTGTCAGTGTTAAAGTGAAGATTGTTTATTGAAATACAAGTTGGTGCATGTAGTTAATGTTACACATTCAAGTAAGGGATGGTAGCTTTTTTACTTGGTACAAATGTATGAGTACAATGTACATTTAGTGTTTAGTGTAATGACCTTAATTGGAAGTCACACAAAGATACTGAATCACAATGAACAAATTCTATACAATAGAAACTAAATAGTACATTGTATAATATTTTAAGGCTGTCAGAGAGTTATTGAAAATGTGCTGCTATGTTGTACAAACATGTACTCGGCTGATTTTCTGTCAAACGTAATAAAACAGTTTGATATTTCTAGTCCTGTGTGATAGTGTTCAATTCTCCAATGTTTTCATTTTGTACAAGTCATTAATATGCAAAGAAGCAAAAATAACACCAACAAGAACAATAATCAGTCCCACAGTTTAATGCACAATCCTTCAATGCCGTATAAACACAAATACTGTAAGAGAAGCAAATACATCGTATAATGTACTTATTACAATTAACAGAAAAAATTACATGGTACTGTGTGTTTATACAAGTCTATTTTAGACTTGACAGGTGTAATTAACAGCAATTTTCTGCATAACTTTTCTTGCATACAGTACTTCATTCACATACACATTATACAAGAAATCGTACCTCAAATACATTTGTATGCATTAGAATAAACAATCTTTGAATCTATACTGTAGTGATCCCAACGGAGGCATATGTAAGTAGTAATCATACCAGGTTATCTTTAACAATTCCGCCAGGTGCCTTAAGACTGACACATTGAAAAATAAACAGTGAATCTACTACATGCATCATCAGTAGTCTCCAAGGTATGCACACTTCTCATATCAAGGTGTTCAAGACATTCTTAATAAGGCTTCAATAACATTTTTTTTCAAAGTGGTGGTTTTACGGTACCTGGTTGAATTACATTTATAACAGTTGAGCTTTAGAGGTAGTTACATGATGATGGCAAATTATTTAAAGCAACTTGTTCCCATAGAAAAGTATGTAAGAATTTAACCCTATTTTTTTCTGCACACCTATACCCTTCCTATTACCAAACCTGAAATAAAGTCAATTCTCACTATTACTACATTCATTTAACATTTTACTTGCCTTAAATTATGGGGCCTTATAAATGAACACAAAACTTTTTCCATGTACCGTATATGATTGTGTACAAGTTTGTATAATTTGCTGTGATTTAGGAATATTTTTTAAAAGACCAGACACTGGATTCCACCAAGGTGCTGCTTTGGGCAAAATTTTGAATTTTTTTTGTCAGTGCTCATAGCTCTAATCAAACATTCTAAAGATCAACACTCACTAACTCATATTATCCGGTTTATCATCTGCTGTTCCCAGTCCCTGTTCAGACTAAAACGCCTGAACTGATTCGGGTAAACCACATTCCTCACATCTGGTCCACGTGCCACACGTTCCTTCTAAACCATGCCCGAACATAATTCACTTAAACTACATTCATTGTTGTTTGATGAAAACACGCAAGGTAGGGTGTTATCAATGTCAGAGGTCAACTTAAACTACATTCATTGTTGTTTGATGAAAACACGCAAGGTAGGGTGTTATCAATGTCAGAGGTCAACGACCTGCTTGCTGGTGCCCCTCTCCCAGCGTACCTGGGCCGAATGTGGACGTGGTCCCGCCAGATTTTGGTATTGAACATAAATGAAGAAATATCACCCTGTAATCCATGACCGGGTCAATAATCGTGTCGTGTTTAGATGCAAATCGCGACCTGGTAAAGGCGGTTTGAAACTACTAGTAACTCCAGATGTGGTTTGGGATGGAGGCGCTTTCAATGCGATTTGGAGCGTTCAGATGGGGCCACATGAATCCTGATTCGGGGGAAACCACATCCAATGCGCTTTCAGTGGTTCCGTCTGAATGGGGCCTTAGACAAGCTTGCATGCAGGTGTCGAGACTTGATGGCAGCCCACAAGGTGCCTCTGTCATGTGGTTTTAGATTGTGTTAACGGAGATAAAATTCTTCCAACATGTAACAATTTACCGTCCCCTCTGAGAATTGCAACAATTTGTTAAATCAGCAGCATCTTTTTGCTTGTAAGCATGACTTAGTAAAACTGTACATGTAACATTGTTATCTTTGACAGAGAGACTCTGTCTTTGCTTATATAAAAAAAAACTGTGTATCATATAACTGTGTAGCATTACATGTAGCATGAAAGCTCATCTGTGTTGGTAAATTCTATAGTTAAAGTTTTGATACTGCCAATCAACACACTGTCAATCCACACACTGTGTATCATGTAGATGTGGTGTACTAAGCTACATGTATACATCAAGTCTTGCTAACATCAACCTCGGAAATTAGAGTGTTAATAATCATGTTACAGTCACAGTGTTAAGTCTGTTCCTGATACAAAATGTATAAACAACATTAATGTACATGTTTTTGTACATGACTGTACGTTACAAAGAAATATAGCAGACATTTCTGACTAACTTCTTGTTCCAATACAAAGATCAGTTCTGTAACACTGTTACAGCATAACGTGTTTGTTAAAATGATACATGTAAATATCTCAAATTCATAGTCACTGCTGAATAGCTATTTTTTGTACACATCAGTATACAGTTTTGGTTAACTGTGAATCTCCATATAACATTCTTACTACTGTGTAATTATAGTACTTGACACTGAGAAGAACCTACCTAACCACAAAAGTCATGTACATGACGTACATGTATAGTTACATATTTTGTACCAATTGAGAAGAACTACAAAATAATAATGTACTGTAACACTAGCCAACTTTTTATCTGACACATCTTCTATTCTTGTGTCATGTAGATTTCAAGGCCTTGAGGCTTTTTGTCAATTTTGTACCAGAATCAAGTAACACAATACTGTTCTTGACAACAAACTATTTGAACACTGTCAGGTACTGTACATGTACATCATATGACTTCTCAGATTGGCAGGATGGAGTTAACTAAGACATACAGTGGATGGTCCAACCCCTAACACTACATGTACCATACATCTCCTCATTTTATATATAAAGCTATAATGAGATCATTAAGTAACAGCACATAGAGAAAACTGCCTGTCCAGTGCTATCGAATATGGTAGGATGCCTGCACTTTTCTTGATACCTACATGTACATGTACAAATAAAAGACATTTACGGCTTTCCTTCTACATGTATCTATAAAACATCAACAAGACACATTGATATGGATTTATTACAACTACATGATTGTATATTTTTTATGTATGTTTATGGATTTGTTAGGACTTCAATCCTGTAAACTGTATTTTGTTATATTTTGTCTGACCCCGACCTCTTCTCTCATGACAACAATGAAAAGTGGCCAGCAGGCCGATCTGAAAATTTCATGAATAAAGGCTCAAACAAACAAACAAACAAACAAACAAGCAAACAAACATAAAGACTTGACTATATGTCATTGAGTACTATATAAAATCTGGTTAAGCTGGCAAAACAGAGCAGGAAAATAGCTCGACTGTCAAGTCTGCAAGCTGCAAAGGACATTTTGGGCAGCACCACGGCCGGTACCCTGTTGACCACTGCACAATTTTTAGAGATTGGCCGATGTTTACCGGTCACCAAGTCCTGTCCAAAGTAACAGGAGAAAAATTTGCTCGATTCTCTGGCAATTTTGAAATTTGGCGACCTTCTGGTGAACAACAGATTCAGCCAAAGGTTGATAGCGTGATGCCTGGCTTGTCATATGACACTCTCCTTTACATACATTGTATAACTAGGATAAATCTTGAGTAACACAGGTGCTTTTTCAGGTACAATACAATGTCCTGGTGCTCACAAACCTGTTATTTTGTACTTATCATACATATGAAAGTTTATTTACATTTTTTGATCACTGTGCTTTTTTCATCATTGTATAACAACAAAAGCCACAGACAGTTGTTTCAATTTTTCTCTAATCAGTTGCTAATCCATTGATAGTCTGGGCCTAAAATACATCATTCTTATCTAAATGTTTGGTACATAATAGACAACTTTGATGAATGTTGTCTTTGATTGACACAAAATATCCATATATATAACTCTGGAATGCATCTGAAAGCAGGACCACACAGCAACAATAAAAGGTTTAAAAAAGCTATTAGAGAAGACACAGTTTGAGACACAGAATCTTTTAAACATCTCTACATCACACATTAATCTCGCCTGCTGTTTTGATGTACGTGGTATTTTCAGCTGGGCGACTTGGAATTTCTTTGCTGGGTGTCTGCATGGTTACCCCGGCAACCGTTGCGGGGGCAAACGGGAACCCTTGCAGGATGTTTGGCATGGACTTGCTGATGTAGTTCTTCAGCTGGCTCTCTGGAGAGGCGGGCTCTTCGGCCGTGGTGCTCGGTTGGCTCTCGTTGGACTTGTAACCGGATGATCCCGATGTGACTGGCAGAGATTCGAGGCTGTACCGTCCCTGGTAGTCTGGTTCGACGAACTGGCCCTGCTTTCCCACTGCCGCCCGGACGTACCCATCCATTGGTTTGGCCTTCTGCTGGGCTGGTTTGGCAGCCTCGTTGCGGAGAGTGTAGGTCTGAAGGTAGTCAGGGGTCTCGACACCACTCTTCCTGTAGTAGTCTCCTCCGGCTCCCATCCGTACATAATCCATGATCCCGTCTGCGGTTTTCAGGTAATCAGCGACGTCTTGGATCGCATTCTCTTGTGATCTGGCAGGAGGATCTTCGGCTGAAGCAGCTCCCATCTCTGCCAGTTCGATGCCCTCTGGGCTGACGCTGGGCTGACCCTGACCAGAAGGGTTTTCGTCATTTTCCCCTAGTTTGGTGTAAGGTGCGATGGAGCCAGCTGACTCCTTGCTGATCTGGGTCTGGAGCGACTTTGGGTCCAGTCCCTTTGGCTGCATGTGGTCACCAGGATCAGCAGGGTCAGTGCTGTAGCCGCTCGAGCGGCGATCGTCGGGGGCACTGTTGTCCAGAGGTTTTATGTCCACCTGAAAAAAAAAACGCCGCTGGCTGTTACATGTACTTTTAAAGAGACGAACACAATTTGCTTACATGTCATCTCAAGTGTAGATTTTCTTCATTTATCTTGGGGACTAAAAAAAAAGGAATTTACAAGTTATTGTTTTTTCATACTCATAGCCATAATCTATCTGTTAAAGCCTCACAGTTAATCATTGTACATCATATTTTCCATAAGTGACATGCAGCAACTATAAGAAAGCAGAGACCACAAATGCTAAGTTCCAGACAACAGACTATACTTGTACATTTTGTTACATACAAATGTATGTAGTGGAAACTGCCGCTCAAGAATTAGACTGGGGAGTCATATTTGAAGCTTACCTAAACAACAGTAGTAGAGACCATGACTCGCTATTGCACTTACAATATGCATGGATGGATTCTTACTTGTTCTACCTTGTCGACTGTGTCAGAGATGGGCATAGTTGAGTTCATATTGGCATCATTCTGGACCAGCTGGACCCTCTCAAAACTTTTGTTCAAGAAGTCTGCGATGTTGTCGACTTGTTCCTTCTCGTTGTTGTAGTTATAGTTGATGGTTGGGAAGTTCAGCTGGGAGTATGTGCTGTCGTAAGGGTCACTCATCTGCAACATTATGGGGAAAAAGCGAAAATGATGCATCTCAGTCAAGCTTTAGTTTGTTTCTACACCCGTATGGGCTTTTGGTGTTTACATGTACATGTATATATGTGTGTGTGTATGCTAATGCAGTAACATGTACATGTGTGTGTGTCTGTGTGTGTGTGTGTGTGTTACTGCATTAACATAATTTATGTTTACTAAGTCCCTCTGAAATCCATCTGAACTTTTTATAAAAGAGATTTGTAAAAAAAAAAAAAGCAGCACTGGGGATATCTGATTGCCTTGTTACATGTAAAATCCAGTCATTGTCCTACTGGGCATAACAGGAAAATACATTGATAGTACAGTGTACATGTACACATGTTTATTGCACTCAGTCCATCCTACAGTCCAACCCACCGAGATTCAATCTCTTGACTGACTTTTGTCAAGCTACTGGTAGATGACAAGACACTGGTCATGATGTAATTTGCTGAAATTAACAATTTTCCACAGCGATGTATTATCTTAACTGTGATTACCTCATCGTAATAAGGCAGTGCTGGCCCAGGCACATGGGGGAACAGCTTCTTCTTCAGGCTGGAAAACATCACAAAACATCTCATCAGACAGATAAAGCACTACATTGCTATCTACATGTACATGTACATGTAACACTCATGTTGAAGTTACAATTCAAATTTGAAGGGGACCAGGTTAGAAGCCTTGTGCACATTTCAACTTGTTATAATCTGTCTTTACTTAACCTTACAATGTAGTTTTAAAGGTACAAAAATGTATACATTGCTCTTCAATACAATATCATCATCACTTCCAGAAAAAATGCTTGAACAAATAGACACTGCTACGTCAATGAATCTTAGACATCCAGGTAATAAGATATACAAAAAAACAGTTACTCAAGCCACTGGATAGATTTTGAAAACTGTCAGATGTTTCAAGTAGCATACACTACTGCAACAACTTTTCATCAGTGACTATCAGCTGTAACAGTTGTCAAAATTTATCCAGTTGCTTGTCAACGAGTAACTGTTTTCTTGTGTACTTAAACTTTAAAAAAAAACGAAAATCTTTATTTCTGCACTAACAATTGTTACATATACATTGTATATATATATATATATATGTATCTCTAACAAGCTTACAAAACAAAAGATTCTTATACATTTTGTACTTGAACAACAATACATTCTGTCAAAATGGACATAAATGTACCTGTCCTTGTTCCTCTTGAAAAGGTATCCAACGAACAACAACGTCACCACCAGTGCTGCCACAATGACAATGATTGTTACTGGCACAGAAGTACCTGCAGAGAAAAAGCAACAACAATATCAATGTAAGGAACATGACTTCTGCACATTTGCTTGAAAACATAACTGCAACATGACCACATTCTCTAAGATGGGAGGTAAAGTGATACATTTTGTGTTTGAAGATAGCCATACCGATTATGAAATGCAAAAAAACAACAACATACATTGCAACTAAATCTTTCTTATCAATTGAGGGATGGGTCATATGATTCTAAATGAAACCTTTTGCAGTTCCTTTATCAATGGAAATACATGTAATAATAATGTAGGCAACAAATATTTCGTAATTCATGTGGGATGCCATACAAAACTTTTTTTTTTCTGTTCCTACCAAAACTGCCATAGTCCTAAAACAGTCCAAAACTGGTCTGAGCAACACTTTACAAGGCAAAGTTTTTATCAGAAAAATGTAAATTAAATTCCAAATTACCTGCTGGAGGGGCCCCATCTGTAAAAGGAAGAAACAAGAGTAAGATACATGTAAATAACATGTGTCAACAAATCCTTCCTAAATAAACGCATTTAATGACAGAAATCAATGCTTGGAGGCGAATACTGGAATTTTGCATCTAAATCTTAACGCAAATTAATTGGAAAGAATTGGAAAGTTCTCTTGTAAAGCAAATGGTGCATTCATCTTGATTTCATACATGTACAATGTATAATTGCAAGATGTCATAATGTTTCCTTTGTTTGCTTTTCACACGTTTTCTCAAGTTGTGCTGCCAGGTTCTGAACTAGCCGCCATGTTAACTGTGACTTTGTCATAATCTCCAAGCAGATCATACGGTGGCAAGGCAGTATTCATTGGCCAGAGGAGCATCTTTTAGCAACCGAAGATCGATCTTGTGACATCTTCGAAAAATTTAATCTGATTACCTGGTGTCAGAAATTGGAAGTATGACTTGTAAGGTTGAATGTTCAATAACATCAGTAGGGTGACTGGATATTTTGAACAAATGTCCATGTTTATTGAATAATATTTTTATGGTTGAATGTAATCAGAACTTTTTCTATTCTAGTATCATTGGTGTCACAGACACCTAAAGTATAGATGCAGAAGCCTTGTGCCATCAGGAAAACACTTCAATTCTAAAGACTCAAGTGTCAGTAGTTCTTACCGCACATTTCCTCCTCTAACACGGGGCTCTTTTCTCCGATCAGCTGCTTCCCATCCGCGTCTATGTTGACTGCCTTCACCCAGAAGTTATACGTCACAGGACCCTCGCAGTTCTCAATCGTCACCTTCGCAGTTTGTGCATCTGTACCTTCATCTGCGTCTACGTCTGCGTCTACCGTCATGTTCAGAACCCTGGCCGTGGTGTTTTGGGGACGGTAGAAGACGATGTAATGGTTGATGGGACCGTTAGTATGGCTGGGTGCAGACAGCTCCAGTACGATTGACGAGTCGCTTGAACTCTGCTTTCGAGGAATAGGAGGGGGACCAGGGGCTGGAAACAGAAAAAAAATCAAAATCTTTCAGAACCATGATACAGCATTCAAAACCACTAAAGGGATTCAAACAATACTTCGTATTTGGAGATACATGTACAGTGAAATCTGTACTGGTAACCACCTCTGCAAAAGGAACATCTGGAGACTGTGACCACTTTTTTGTGGTCCCTTAACCCTCCCAGTGTCATGGGCCAGTTTTAAATCTTGGTTCTAATATTCCCTGACACTTTGAGGGTTAAAGGCTGTGGGTGTAATATGTTTGCCTACTTGTAAGCTGGTTTATTGTATTGTCCAGCATCTATTACTATTCATCAGTTCACAAACAAACCACCTAACCAAGGCATACTGCTTAACATAAAACCTGTTGGGCAGACACACAAACACAAGAAATACAAGAAATAGACAGTGTCTCTTATAGTTATATACTACTGGAACTCACCTCCAATGGGCGTCTTAAAGCTGACTGGCATACTGAGAGGCCCACACGTTACTGTGCAGGCCTGAACACTGACGTTGTAGCTTGTGTCGCCGAAGACATTGAGGTTCACTGGGGGCATGGTGACATCCATTTCTTTTGACTCCCCGTTGATCTCGACTTTGTAACTTGTGATGACTCCATTTGGGGTGACAGGCGGGATCCAGTTGAGGGTGACCAGATTAGGTCGTGCGATGACAAAGGTCAAGTTCGTGGGAGCGTCCAACGGAGCTGCAATGAGAGAAATGTTCATATCTTTCCACGGTACCTCTACAGTTGGAGTAAGCAAGGTGGCATTCGTTCTTTTGGATGGTGACATCAAGCTGGCAGCCCAGAGTATGAGAGATATTTAATTGTGGGGAAGGCCTCTGATAGACCAAATTGGTCTCTGCTTTCCCCCAGCACACTCTCTTTGTGTCTTTTACTTTGTATTGGTTTTTATTATTTACATGTACATGTATGTGCAAATAACGAATACCAATACCAATTTTGAGGCATTAGCTTCAAGGGCCAAGCCTATGCACGTAAAGGAACAAAATACACGTATTGAGAAGAGTAGAGGTGACTCAGTGAAAATGCAAACTATAGTGAAACTGTACGGTTGCACAGCTACTAACTAATGCAATTAATGTTGCCAGGAATTTAGTGCTCTTTTGAAGAAAAGGAAAAATTTGTTGCCAGGATGCAAGATCAGCATGGTCACATACATGTACATATAGCCCATTCACAAAAAAAGCAACATTGCCTTGTTTTCAGTTACAAGGAAAGACAAAACCACAACACCTGGAGGTGTTATCCATGATATTTTATATAGTAATGAAAATGTGGCTTACCTGATTCCTCTGTTTGTAGACATGCTGGCTGACTAAGATCACTGCTACCCTTGGTGTTAAATGCTTTCACTTGGACACGGTACCAGGTAAAGGGCTGCAACCCCCCCAGCTGGTGGGAAATGGTATCTTCCCCCAGGGCACTGACCTCTCTGGAGTCTGAGCACTGGTCTAGATATGTTGAAAGGGATAAAAGGTTATGGTTTAATAAATGTAAGCGAGTCTTTGTGAATCTTTTTTATAGTCTGACCAATGTATGCTTGATGAGGGTGTATTTTTCTACAGACAGACTAGAGACCAGAAAAACTACATCTAGGAAACAAGGCAGTCATCAGCAGAGATAGCAGACTTAACCCCTCTGGCAGATGATACTAAGAGAGACAACTGTGACTGGAAAACTGCAGTGCAGAAACACAAACAACACAAGAACGAGCCCTTGACCAAAACACGTGAAAGAAGGAGATACTAAAAAGTACCTACCACTGCAGCTGGCCACCTGGCAGTAGCGGATCCTATAGCCTTGCAGGAGGCCATTTCGCCACTGAAGAGCGTGGGGCTTCCATGTTACAGTCAGGTCGTTGGGCCCTGCAGGGTTCACCTCCACATCCTCCACGGATCCTTGTGGTTCTATCAAGTAAGAGGAAGTTGAGCATCATTTCTTAGGTGGTACAAACAACGGCATGTAAGTGCGAAGTGATACTAGCCCACTGTCAATCAAATACTTATATTGTTTCTTCTTTGTAAAGCTATTATATAAGAGAATATTGTAATACTATGAAACCATTGAAAACCGACTACAATCAAGTCATGCATCATGAAATGTTTTATCGAAAAAAAAAATGTTCTTTTCCAACCCTTCGTCATTAAACTGGAGGCTTAAAATGCAAGCCATCACCAGAACTGGACATTTTTTTGGCCTTGCTTCAGTTTTACCATTCAGTAAATGGAATAAAGCATCACAGTTGAAGAGAGGGGATACACCATTTTCGCCAACACCTGAACGTGTCCAAAAGACATACATGTATGTGCACACATTCAAATGCATCAAACAAATATTCAGCATGGTTCAAATGTGTTCAGATGCCGGTGGAAATGATATAAACATCCTGTGCAAGCAAGCAGGACGTCGGTGGAAATGATATTAAACATCCTGTGCAAGCAAGCAGTTTTTGCATCCCCCAGAAGTGGGGGATGCAAAAACTGCCTTGCCTATTAGTTCTTTAGAACTTATCACACTTACCATCTGTTCTTGTATAATTGTTGACATACGTTGGTGTCCCGAATCCACCTGCTGTTTTAGCCAACACACCGAACTTGAACCTGGTTGGTTTGGTGACGCGTAGTCCCGTGACGTTAAACGTCAACTGCAAGCTATCAACGTGAGCCCAGCCTTTCTCCACCCATTGGTACAAACTGAGTACCTCGATCCACTCTCGCCAGAAGACGATGTAGCCGTCCAATCGAGTCAGGTCGCTTCGGGTCGAGGACATGGGTTGCCAAGACAACTGAACTGTATCGTTGTCAATGACCTCAGAGCTCAGGTCCATTGGGGCACTAGGAGCTGCATGGGAAGAAATGACATGATTGGTAAGAAATTGGGCGAAGCAAACTAATATATTAAGCACTATTGCACTCGTAATTGTTAGATGTTGCTGCTTAACATGACTTTTGTAAGTTACAAAACTAATGTACATGTAGAGATGATAATGACTAATCTTCACCAACATAATGTACATGTAATTTGTAGAAGTAGACATCAAAACACAGATTTCTCTCCAATATAGTGTGTAAGTCAGCTAAAACTGGATCGGGATTACATTCCTTTCCTTTTCCTTAACTCAACTGTCAAAAACGGGGCTGACTTACTGTCTTGATACGTTGGTACAGTCATCAGTGTATCGGAAGTTCTACCAAAACTGTTGTTGGCTGAAATACGGATCTCGTATGTTCTCTCGTCCTGGAATAGCGAACTTGGCAACGTGTCCCCACTGTCCGTTGTCTGATTGTTGAAAACATAAGTCCTTCTCTCAGACTCTTCTCTCATTCCATTCTCCGACCATGGAACATAAGCGACGACGTAGTTGACTCCCTCGCTATGGCGGTCCCATGGCGGTAAAGGCTGTGTGAAAGAAAAACAGGGAGTTCATTGTTTAGAACAGTTCCACCTAAACTCATTTTCAGTCAACAGTTCCACCTAAACTCAACTCAAGAAAGGAAGGCTGCATCCTATAAGCTGTTTCATGGTTTACTTATAACTGCACACACAGGGAGTGATGCATTGTCTGTAATACATGTACATGTATGTCAAAGTTGAAAGCCCCTGAACAAAACATGTCTGACCATGCTTTACACATGTACATGTCCTGACATGTTTTGTCCTTGCACTTTTCTGCACGTCTTCCCACTACAAATTGCTCAAAGAGTTCAACATACAGCAGTAGCACATACATACGAGCTCTTAACTCTATAATGCTTGTACCTTTAAGCACTTTCTCACCTTCCACAAGACCTTGACAGTTCTTTGATCTGTGCTAGCCTTTGTTACAAGTAGCCAGGCCTCAACTTGTCCAGAGGGACCTATAGGAAAACCCAATAATATGTTATTGTACATAATTTTATAGTATTACCATACATGTGAAAGGCTACATTGTATTACTGTTTTACAGTTCATACATTGTAGGTAATCGTGAATCAATTTGATTAGACTGCCAACATTGCAAAATGTACTACACATGTATCTCACAATTTTTGATCAATACTGAATGAACCAAGTCAGTAACAACTTGCTTTGAAGTTTAACATTTGCATTTTAAACAAATTTCTGGATCTATATTTCATGTATATTATTTTGCAAATCCTTTTAAGGATATTAAGTTCTACCTGCTTACAAATCAGAAAAATCTAACTACCTTAACAAGTCTAAACCTTTTGTGGTACTGTTGTTCACAATCCATCAACAAACAAATACCAGCAAAAACACTTATGTTGGCTCTACATTGTAGAAAAAAATCTTTTAAGATACTAAAAAAATAAACAAAGGTCACCTGCTGGCAGGGTTCTCACAGTGATGTTGGGAGCACAGTCGCTCCAGAAGCCGTTGAAATTCTCCGGAGTGGGTTCTGCCTCATATTCCAGGGGATGGGAACGCACACACAGAGTGTACTCTGTGTAAGGGTTCAAATCTCGCAGTTCCAGAGAGGTTTCCTTGCTGGCATTCTTCACCTACAGAAGTAGACGTTATTGGTATGAACATTTAGTAACACCCTTTACCTACATGTACTCATTTGTATCTCACCTTCTGTCTTCTATATCCGACAATGCTGGCATTACACCAACTCAGTTGTAATTTGGTAGCTACTAATTAGGCCACACTGACTTAATTTTATGGATGACATCCTCTGAAAACTAGGGCGTGCGGGCGAATAAAAAAAACTTCCAGCCAAAAAAATGCTGCTAAACCACAGGAATACAAAACTGGTATTATGAATTTGCGGTAGTACATAGCGACTTTTACTTTGTTTTTTGTGGAGATCAGGCGAAAATCAATGCGTGCGGGTAATCCATAAAATGAAATCAGTGTGGCCTTAGGTAATAATGAATAATAAATTAATTACTGATGTGTACCTTGTAGCTTTGGTCCCATTCTGACCAGTATCTCACTTGGTAGAACAAGGTGAAGAAAGAAGCGTCCACCCCATTTGGGTTTGTCCAGCTGACAGTGAGTCTATCTGCCCCCACATTTGAGGTTTCCACATTCTGTACATTCGCAGGTTTCACTACAATTCAGAGGGACAAGACTTCAGTGCAAAGCTCAGTTGATTCTAAATCACAAGTTACAAGTAGTTGAAATGCTAGAAAACAATGTCATTTTTCTATTTTCAAGACCAACACATGTGAATGTCATCTGATTCTACAGTTCTTTGAAAGCGAATCCAAAATTTTAACAAACTGAAACTTATGTCAGTCAAAGCAATAAAATAAAAAATCTTTAAAAGGTTTACAAATGTCTTTGGTCAATGTCTCAATGAAGTCAAACAAAAGGTTTTTTGTTGATTTTGTACTGAAAATTGAGATGCCAGTTCAAGGAGATTCATTATATAATTGGAATGACTTAACCCTTTTCCTTTTTTCGTTAATCTTGGTAAACAGATGCAAATCTTAGTGTACAATACCAATTGTGGATGCACCCTTGCCAGGGAAAAGGTTCAATTCAAAGACATCGTTATTTTTTTGATTGCGAAAGGAAATTTTTTAGGTGACACTATTTATGGAACTTGATAGGTATGTCCTAAAGTTTCTGCTACTCTTGCACATATATGTACATGTATATCATTTGATCAACATAAAATATTTGACGTAAACAAATCATACCTGATTATCACAAGTGATTGTTAGCAAATTAGCAACAAAATTAAGGTAGCAGCTCAATCAAATGCAATCAACACAAAATCAAAATTAGTTACAACATATTAATCTTTTTCTTCATTCTCATTAACAATTACACACCAATCTATTGCTAATAAATTAGACAATCGTCAGTAAAAACAATGGACCTTTCAGTGGGGAGACAGAAGGAGCAGGCAAGGACATTGGACATTTAGTAACAGCTTTTTCCTCAATGATGTGTGGAACTTTGAGTACAAGCACAAAGAACTCTGTTAACCTACCTTTTGAAAAACTCTCAAAAGCAACTTGTGAGATAAATCAAAGTTGTCATAAAACCCTATGAAAGTGAGTATTGTGTTGTAAGACGTCACAACACTTGCCAAACTTTCTCAATAGACTCCACATCTTTTGAGAATGCAACCTACAAAATCAGATCAAGTTTATACAGACTTGCAGCCTGTAGAAATCATTTTGAACCGATGATTACTAAGTTCAAAATTTATACCATCTTCAAAACATGACCGTTTCCAAAATCGTCTAACCGTTTCCAAAATCATACCCAGTTGCTTGAGTAACTGTTGGCGCATCTTCAATCAAAGCATGCAAAAAGTTGACAAAAAGTTCATGTGCTGCTACAAAGAAAGTTGTCCACACATAATTGAGTCACATACATGTACACGTTAAGGGTTGAAACATTAGAAGACCCACAAACATGCAGTTCCAAAGAAACAGAGAAACAAGTATGTACAAGGGTATGGACAAGGTCAGTGCAGAGAGCACAAACCACAAAACATCAAAGGTTACAATAAGTTTAATAGGATAAGGAGCAAGCTTGGGCACATGCATGGGGTGCAGCTTTGTGCATTTTTTGATGCAACTCCATGCTGAAACTCAACACCTTTTGAATGAAATTGTAGTGCATGTGCTCAAGATGTGATGATGTATTAATCAGATTCTGAACACGTGGATGCCAATGTTAGTATTACAATTAGAAGTGGGCTTTGGTTTGTTAGTACATTGTAGATGATTGTGAAATGGGTGAAGACCTCTGAAACGAGCCCATGCAATGACTAAGGCATTGAATCTTGTACCATATTCGTTTGGGTCGACAAACTTGGGTACTGATGTCGCCTTGCCCAGGTCATTTTCTGCCGACACAACTATTCTGTGTACGTTCCCATACATAGCCGGGTGAGACAGGCTCCAATAGCAGATCAACTTGTTTTGTTTCACTCGCAAGTCTGGACACACCCGGTCGTATTTTTGCCCTCTACGCGGGTAAGGGGAAAGAGCAGAAGGAAAGGACAGGAAGAGGTAAGAGGATCAGAATCTAAAAACTACAAAAAAACTACCCACATAAACTGCAATGATGAAAACTACCCATTTGCTACAACGTACGATCTACTGCCACCTGTATACTATGCAAAAACCGTATTGTACCATAGTGCCCCGGATCAACATGAAGAGATGACGTTGAGCTGCCTAGTGCATTCTGCGCACTCATCACGAACATGTGTCTGTTTCCGGAATTGGTATGTTCCCAACGACAAATTATTAAGTTGTCTTCGGTTGAAAGATCGGGACATACATGGACCTCAGGATTTGGCAAGCTAAAGATGAGGGAAGGTGGTGGGTGTGAGGGAGAAGAAGACAAGCAGAGGAATTAGTTGCTGGATCGACTGTTAGAAAAAAAAAACAGCACTCTAGTGGCCATATATGTCTGCTGCTGTTGCCATGGCCACCTCCACACAAACTGAAGTGTGATACCATAATGTCCTGGATCAAGGATTTCAGGATTGGACGTTACAGTGCCCAGGTCATTTTCGGCCGTCATGACAAATTTGTGTAAAAGATCTGCAGCTGTCGTGTCCGTGCAGAAGAAAGCCACCGTTTCCCCATTCGCCGATGTAAGCTCGCATTGGTTCACGGTTTGGTATTCTTTATCTACACTGTGGAGCCATGGAAAAAGTGGTGAAAAGTTAATCTCTGAGCAGATGTTAAAGGCAAAATCCATGAAAGGGGCAGTTTGTGGCAGAAATGGGCAGTTAGGAAAACGTGATGATTTTTTCTCCCAACATCTGCTTGGAAATTAGTCAAAAGTAGCTAGAAGAGAGTGTACAAAATCATAATAAGAGAGGTAAAGGAAAACTGGATTCAAGAGTAGGTATGTCAGCATAATACCCCTCGTATCTTCTTACTAAATTCCGTAGGCCATCTCTGCAATCTTAAGTGTAAAATGCTGAAAAAAACGCTGTTCTAGTCTAGGGGTGATGGGACACTTAAATTGGGTTTCAATTGTTGCTTTTTCTCAAGACTTATATTATTGTACATGTGTGTAGAAAATTGTTCTAATTTACTTCTCCATTCAAAACATGTTAACCTTGTTCATCGGGGAAAGAATTGGGAAAAAAATCTGTTGACAGGACAAAAAAATCTGTTACAGCTGCCTGTAAGGTTAATGGAGATCAGTGTAATGAATCTAAGAAGAGAACAGTCAGTATCAAAGACTTACGTGTTGGAAATATAGTGTTAATAAGATTCCGTACTACATGTACGATGTACATGTACAATGTACCTCGTTTCGAACTTTGGGTAACTGTATGTAGCTCCTACATGTACATAGTTACTGTACCAGGTAAAGGTCCCATAGCATTTAAGAGGCCACAGGAGCAGTGGGTTATCAATGCACTGAGTCATGGACATGGTAATGGAAGGTGGAGCCCATCCCTCTTTTCCCACCTCCTTTTACAAAAATATACCTTCCCAACCAAAGACAGGTACACATTTGGCCGCGAGGAAAGTCGTATAAATCCCAGGACACAACATCTAGTCAGGAATGGAACCCGTGACCTACTCAGCCCCGAGGGGATTCTTAATTTGATTATAAAAAAACGCAAAAGTACAATTAATGTAAGAGTTTGTTTTGGTGTTGTTGTTTGTTTTTTGAGTGAATAACGTCATGGATGCATTCTCGTCACAGCGACAAAACAAAGTACCACAACAGAAATAGGTCGGGAGGACATGAAATATGACAAACATCAAAGACAACACAAACAAAATGACAAAAACAACGATAAACAAAAGAGAGACAAACAAGATCTGAATTTCTTGTTCTGAAATCAAAACATTGAACATTTATTTTGGTGATGTGATTGAATATAAAAACAATTGACATGACTGATGATTGTTTCTATTGATGTCAAGAATTATCGGGCTTTTGTTATCATACAGATTTCAAAATGCATGCATATTTTCTTTTCGTGGAGATTATTGGTCTCTTTTTGAAAGAAGATTATTGAATTTCTTTTCTTCATTTTTTTACCGAAATGGCCGGGTTTGACGTATGTCGGCGGCCAGGTCTGCTCCGAGCCCAGGGCATTTTCAGCTGTCAGCAAAAACCTATGTTCAAGCCCAACACTAGTGTGCACCCAGTGGCAAGCTACAGAGCTGGAATATTCAAAAACCTCGAGGCTGGGACATACGTATTCTTGACCACTACCGTCACTACAAAACAATAACAAACAGGAGGGATGGGAGATGATGCAAACTTAGAAAGACATGATTGTACAGTATGGTCAAGATATTGAATTTGACTGTCAGAAGTTCTTGTGTAAACACTAGTCACATTAAATTTGAAAGACGTTCAAGGAAACCTAATGTGCTACTGCCTGAAGTTGTACAGTATGTGCCTTAGCTTGGCCAGTAGCTCCTTGCTATATCTAATACATCTACATTAAAAGTAACTATTTTAATATTCTATTACAAAAGCTTTGACAGAATCAAGCATAACATGGAGAGATTTCTCTATCAAATTTATATTTTAGACTTGAAAATCGAATGGCCTTTCACATTTCCAGAGTCTATCCAAATTCATAGTGACCAGTGTTAATTGGATTTGTATTGAGCACCCCTATTTGAAAGGTGGTGCAGTCCATGTTACATGATGGGAAGCAACACTATACACATGTACACGCACACTACATGTAGGTCAGCAGGGGTGCTAGGAGGAAGTGCTGTAGAAGAAAAGACATTGAGGTGATACTATTATAGCTTATGTGGAAAGAAATTTGTAATGAGATTGAGTTAACAACTGAATACTTCCTGTTGGCTTCTCCTCATCTGTTCAAGACAGTTTTCAGACTCAGTTTCTGCCATCATCTGGGAAATGCTTCATTTTGTCCAGCAATAAGGCCACACTGACTTAATTTCATGGATGACATCTGTGCACGAATTGATTTTCGCCTGTTCTAAAAAAAATCACCTCCGAGGAGGCTCTAGTCTGGGTGACATCCTCCATAGTCCATGGTAGCTAGCAACAATAGGGAGCCGGCGGTAACTACGGAGGACGGCGCCCAGGCTACTGAGGCCCCACGGAACTCCAGAACTCAGTACAGTGCCAACTCATAAATGCTGCAAAAGGCCAGCATGTGCCGGCTTGTCGTAAAGTCATTATGTACTTCTGCAAATTCGTAATACCAGCTTTGTACAAAATGTACAAAAATGTATATTCCTGGGTATGGTTTAGCAGCTTTTTTTTTTCTTTGCTGGATTTTGTTTGCCCTCTCGCATTAGTTTTGGGGTTTCCAGAGGATGTCATCCATAAAATTAAGTCAGTGTGGCCTAAATTTATTCCGGTAGTTAGGCCACACCAATTTAATTTGTTGGTTCTCGGATTCGCCTCTTCATTTTTTTCTGATTTGCAAAAAAAAAAAAAAAAAAATTCTGGTTCTGATGAACTTCTGAATCAACTCAAAAATGCTCATATTTTGCCTCCAACAGTTCAAGAAAGACCTGTTACTCCTAGTTGTTACAGTTATTACATCTACCAATCCACTGGTTTGATTAAAAGTTCAAAATTCATTATTCAAATTTTAACCCAGTCTTTTGTGTTGACTTCATGGCACCAATTCTAGCATTTGGGGCTATAATAGGATGCCCAGGCCTGTTTTTATTTTTATTTTTTTCCGCCCTGTCACTTCATATTTTTTCTGAAAAAATCCGAGAACCAACAAATTAAATTGGTGTGGCCTTATCTCTGAAACATTTTTTAATAAAAGTAAAGGCAAACTTTGTTAATGTTAATCTTAACCCTGTAGAGAAAAATTGCTAAAATGTAATTTTCTGAGTAGACCACGTGGAAAACAGGTCATGCAACTTAGGTAGCATTACCTTGCTGATCAGGGTCAACCGAATGTGAAACCGAGGCATGGCCAAACACATTAGTGGCTGTGAGAGTCATATAGTGAATAACACCGTAGTACACCCGATGAAAGCGGCAATAGAGTTCCCCCATCTCTGGACAGTAATACACCTGGCCAGAGCTATCACTGAAAATAGTCAGACACCGCCTTTGAGTTAACATACACCCTCCCGACATAGCTGCAGTCAGTCACAGTTCGATGCACACATCAATGTAGGTGTACATGTACTAAGTCATACAACAAGTACATGTAGTATTATACCTTGGGACCATGGGTCAACCACATGCAAAACAGAAGCACTGCCAAGCGCGTTAGTGGCTGTGAGAGTTATATGGTGAGTTGAACCGTAGTCAGGTGAACTGCCATCATGATCAGTATATGACCAGCGGCAATAGTTCTCTCCCATCTCTGGACAGTGATACACCTTGCCCTTACCATCCCTGAAAATAGTGAGACACCGCCTCCAAGTTAACATGCAACATGCACCATTAGTTAGTCTGTCATCATATACAGTTGAACCAACAAAATTATGCATTCCCCTTGCAAAACAATTTTGCAATTGTCTTGTCAAGGGTATGAATAATTTAAATTTGTTAACTGTACAATGTGCCTAGTTATGCAAGTACAACTGGTATACCTTAAACATTGGATTGACCAGTGCAAAACAGAAGAAGTGCCAAGCGTGTTAGTGGAGATCAGAATTGTCAGCATGCATTACTTGACTTGCATTGAAAAATGCTGCTTGCTTATTGAACGAATGAATGAATGAACAATGGAATGAATTAACAATTGAATGAATGAATGAACAATGAATGAATGAGTGAATGAATGAATATGCCATTCGTAACACCATGTTTTCAGGAAATGGAATGATCTACTGAGAAAAAAGCTGGATTCTGAGCTTTCTTTCCTTTTTTGGTGGTTGCAAGTGGGTATCAAATGTTATAATCATCCTTATATAATAGTTACAAACTGTAAAGACTACAGCTACGTCTTCCCCTTCAATAAGACATTTTATCTCTTTGAAGAAATGAGATACACAGGTACAAGGGGAAAAGCTATGCAGTTGAAGAACAAAACCACCAGAGAACACCTTACGGCAGCCTGGAAGAAGAGTTGAAGAAAATCCATTTACTGTAGAATGAATCTATTGAGAGGGAAAAAGGACATTATCAAATTGTTTCTAAGAAAGACTTTATTGTTAGTTATACAAGTAATGTGCACATTAACATTCTACAAAGGTGTACAGAAAGCAACCTATGTCACACAAATTGGTCAAGGGAATATATAATTACAATAGTTCCAGTAACTACACTGTAGATATACAAGAAAAGAAGACAAGTGCTTTGAAAAGTAAACAATGAGTAAGATATCACATCAATATATAACAGTCAAAATAATCATAGTACATGTAACATGTAATTGCAATGTATCAGATATCAAAATCTTAAATGACTGTTACATTTACACGGCATATAATCATAATATTATAGAATGTAAAAATGAATTCAGAAAATGCAGCAACATGCAAACATGAGATGTACTGTTACATAATATTACTATTTAACAACAGAACTTTACTAATAATCTACGTTCTACATGTACATGTCATAGCAACAATATACATTGTACACTGTCTACAATCATGCATTTCTCTAGCAATTTTAAACTTAAAGGAGATTTATTCAAATTTTACTTATTTGGACAATTTGTACTCAGCCATAAGCCAACCAAACATTCAACGTACACATGTATATACAATGTCATGTACTGCAAAACAATGATTGTGCTTGGCTGTATTGTACATGCAGCTGAGAGGATTATCCTAAAATCTAAAATAATGCAATTTCCAAATTTCTTGCTTTTGTCTGTTTTAAAGTGGAAGCTATACAAAAGATCATTGAAGTTGGACACTTACTTGAAGGTGTATGTCAAGTTGTAGTCCGTCTTGATTATCGGGTCTCGCCCGCGGTTCCACCAACACGTGAAGGGGCCGAGATTGTCGGACTGACATCGCTCGAACTGGGGCTGATCTGGGGGGTCTAGAAAGGTCATGAGATGAGTGACAGATGTCATTATTGTGTTCCCTGCACCATTATGCAGTGTGGCAAGTATCGAACATTATGTAGACTCTCTGTGTTTTCTGTTGCTGTTTTTTTCTTTGAATTGTTTTCTTTTGCTTAAAATAAAATCGCAAACACCAGGCAGGACCTGAGGGCATCAAACAGTGCCAGACAAAATGATCTTAGAGAGCCTTTTGTCTGTAGATAGCATCGTATACTTACATGTACATGTATACTTATACAGGTTATTTCTACTGCCTTGCTTGCTATCTAGAATGCAACAAAAAAGATGCTGTATATAACTAAGCACCAAGATTTAGAAGCATGGAAGAAATCTGTCCAAAATGTTACATTTTGTACAGATTTCTTCCATGAAGGATCAAAATGTTTGCTGGTAAAGACACAGAAGTCCTGTTAGGAAACACAGAGAATCTATCCATTGTTCATAGACTACTACTACATGTGTACATGTATAATTTGTAATGTCAGAACTTAAGTGATTACTGATTGACATTGGCACACCACACACATGTACACCCATTTAACTCTTTTTACTGAGCACCCACTTATACCATGACATGGATCCAAGGTGTTGTCAACACTGGGTGGGATTTGGACAACGACAGGTGGTAGAAATTTGGTAAAGAATGTGCTCTGGAGGACCCTGGTTACATGTACACATGTACATTGTACGTGAGACTGTCTAGAATTGCTTTGGACATGATCTTTTGCCAGCTATGCACAGGGCTGCAGCATCTAAAATAGCAGTTGAGTGGAGTTGCGCACTGTCGTTGCGAAAATCGTGCTTAAAGTATCCTCCACAGGAAAGCTACAGAGTCTTGACCAACTTTTTACCAAATGGTGTTGTCCAAATCACACCAGTTCACCTTAGAACCTTGCCATGATTTCCCAGTAAAAGGAATATGATGGGTATGACATAATATTAACATCGAATTCAAAATGGATGGCAAAATATAGTAAATGATCATTAGTGCATGATAATCAGAGTGCATGGTTAAGTAAAATAATACATGAATGCAGTGTCTGCATGTCTTAGTCTGTTAGTTTGTTAGTTAATGTCTGTTCAGATGCAATCATCCTAATTCTAACTGGTGATTAGTTATTGACAAACTGAGGAATTAATTGGTTGGTTGGTTAGTTGATTAGTTAAGTGATTATGGTTGATTTCCTGATTAGTTATTATAGGTTTATTGGTCTGTTGACTGACTAGCTTCTTTGATTGGTTTGTTTATCATATTGATTGTCGTAGTAATTTATCAACTTGGCTAATTGATGTTGATTTGTTTGTTTGTTTATCAAGCTATTATCTGGTTGAGTGACATTTATCAGCTAGATTGCAGCTAATTATAGTTAAGATTATTAACTGCCTTATAACTAGTGTTACATGTATTTGCTAGCTTATTGGTTAAGTATTATTTTATATATTATTTACTGTTTACTATTATTTTATCATGTCCTATGTCCTTGTGATTAGCCTTCAGGCATGATTTTGCAATAACTTTCAATTACTGTAATTGACTTCTTATTCATTGATCAATCATTGCTTATTGGTTACTTGTGCTTGATTGGCTGATAATTGTCAATGATTGATTGATTGGCAGATTGATTGATTGATTGATTGATTGATTGATTGATTTTGCCATCCAATTCCTATCCTATCGCACACGTACTTACATCCAACCTGGAGTATCTGGCCACCTTGCAGTGCAGAATGGACAAAACATTCGTATCTACCAGCTGAGCTGACCTCAACTGGATCTATCACCAACTGGAGCAAGCTATCGCTTAGCACCTGATAGCGCCCGTTAGATATATTGCCATTATGTTTCCAAATCGCCTGGTGAGCCGTATGCTCCGACGTATCAAACAGCGTGCAGTTCAGGACAAAGACAGAACCGATAACAGCACGGGGGTTATTTGGTGTTACCTCACCTGTTAGTGCAGGGGAAAACAACAACAACAAAGACGAGTATTAGCATTAGTTCCGCAGGTTTACTTACAGCCTACTTCAAGTTTCTCCCCCCCAATGTGCCGGTCGGTCAGACGCGACCGACACTCGTAGTTTCCATACGAGTTTTCGGTGATGTTGGGGATGACCAGCTGGATCAGCGATGCGCTCACGATGTGTTGCCAGTCCCGAGGGAGCTCCTTGCTGTAATGCTTCCAGATGACATCATGCGCAGTAAGGGACGTTTCGCTTTGGTTGACGGTGCAGTTGAAGGTAAACGAAGGCGACCCTATTTCAGCCACCGGATTTTTGGGCTGAACGTTGTTCTTGAAGGCTGTACATTTGTAACTTATAATAGTCAGATTTGCAAGAAAGGCCACACCACTTCAACTAGTGTCTAGTTTCTTAAAACTGCTTGCTTAAAAACTATAACAGGGCTCGGAATCGGAAAACTTTTTTTCTGCATACCTACACTGGTGCAGGAGACATCTTTATTTACATGGACATGTACCTGCACCAGACAAATTTTACTACGAAGAAAATTTTCATTGGTTTTGGTTCATAACACTGAGTAATCTATAATATTATTATTTTTGTGGCAACAAAAGGATAATCGCTGTAAATAATTTAAGATGATCATAGAGTCAATTACGCGTCACCGTGCGGGTGTTTTCTCCCATTGTTTGGAATTGTTTTGAAATATTTGTAACCACTTCTAATATAATTTCATAGTTTGCAAACATTTCGAACTTGGTTTTAATTTTGTAAACAGTTTTCCCAAATCAGAAAACATTCAAAACATTGAACCAAGCGTAAACCTGCACCAAGAGACCACGTCTAGCGATATATTAGACGTAAAACAAGGACAACAACAACAACCAACAACAACAACAACGAAGTACAAAGAAAGGCGGAAGCAACAGATCGCCGCAGGCAAATCTGCACACCAACTTGACCAAGTTCGTTTGAAGTTTGGCCGGTAAACGCAAAACATCGCTAGAAATAAAGCACGAAAAGCTGAAGCTTGTTGAAACCGACGAAAATGTGATGCACGCGCTGTCATTGTGTGCAAACCCAAGCGTTTAACGCACCGAGCTCTAAACATAAACAGAAGCCGCCTGTGGAGCCGGAATTAGCGCCTTGATAAGGGGCAATCTTCTTTTCGAAATTGTGTTTCAAAACATTTTGAAAATAAGATATCATTTGATTTCCATTTTCAATTTTTCTAAAATTATGATAACATTTTCGAAAACATGCTACTCAAGTACTTACATTCTTTATGATAATTTCAGAATATTTATAATATTTTCGAATTATTTGAGAATTATTAGAAAATATTAGAAATATGATTTAAAAAACCGCACGGTGACGCGGAATGGACTCTAGCACTTTGCAACAGCATTACCTTATCTATACAATATAAATGTACAGCTCTTGGGCCTTCTAAATTTTATCTAAATCCAAAAAATCCCTGAAAAACAGTTCTAATTTAAGTGGTGTAGCTTACAAGTACAAGGAATTTCATCATCGCTTTTACATTATAGATATCTAGTTGCATGGACAACATCAATTTGCTTAAAAACACAATTAACTTCAGAATCCTTTCTTACAAAAGTTTAATCCTAAGGCTTTCAAAGTTGATTAAACATTAGGCAGAATATCAATATTGACTTTGTTTCTCTATTTTTAGTAAGACTCTAAGACAGTAACATTTGCAAGTTGCATGCAACACAACAATTGGACTCTTGCCTGGGGGCCTGCATGAGAGTGGGGGAATTCAGGAAGGCACTGGCTACGTATATGTATCACATCAATTAACTAATTGGCTTTGCATGTGCTAAATTCAGGTGCACATTTTGACAGTTACATAGAATGCCACAATAATGCTCAAGTTTATATTTGAGGTGTCCAGCTACGAATTATAATGTAGAGTTAAAACGGCTGATTACACTCGACATAAATGGGCATGCAGGCCCCCATAAGCTGTTATAGTAACTGTTGTACTAGTAGTTCCATGCACAATCATTATACAAGTGTATACTCACCACCGAAATCGAAAGCTTGTGTAGTGGTCATGAGCAAGACACTCACAACCAGTAGTGACGAAGGAATAGCTGAATGCGTTGCCATGGTGATGTTGCAGAGTCTAACTAAAACACGACAGTCGCTACGGCTCTACTGTTTCATCTAGTGAGTCGTCATGGACATCTAAAGACGAGAAAGACTGTTAGAGAATGTACAAACTTGATCTTAGGCCATGCCAGTTTAACTTCTTGGCTCAGGGATTTTGTAGGAATACATGGCAGGTGAAATACATGTACATGTAAAAATCAATGAGAAAAGGACATCCTGTGATAGATCCAGGAGCCACAAAGTCAACATACATGTATCAGACTGGCATGGATAACAACACAAATGATGAATTTTTAACTTTCAATGCACTGAAAAATAGAAAAACTACACAAACTAGGAGTATGAGGATCAGGTTTTTTTTCAACTGAACATGTTGTGGTTGATGCATATCATGAATAGTATATGTAATTGTTTTTCTTTTTTTTCCAAAATAATAAAGAAGCAAATGTCAGAAGCAAGAAGTCAAACAGTTACTGGTCTTATTGTATTCCAAAATCTCTATCAAAACTTAATGATAAATTATAAGAGTTAAGAGTTAACTAATCATCATTCAAAGCATACGTGTACATGTAACTGTAATCTACCCCTTGGCTTGTTTGTTCAGGCTTTTATTTGATATTTTGTAACATGAAAGCAAACCTTGGACCTGCAAGGGAAGCCGAATTGGTAACCAAAGGCTTAGCTTATAAGCCATGTCTTGTCTAGATCCAACGATTGCTGGCGTGTACTTTGAAGTATATCAGTTATACTCAAAGAGTAGGTCCTTAATACCAGTTAAGTCTACAAATTGGACAAGATGGGCCCACAATAGGATTCCCCAGAGCTTAGTAGCCAGTTTGCCAGCTCCATGCTTTTAAAGTCAATCCCATATGTTGAGCAGAGTCATCAGTCATACATGTACAGTAGATAATGCCATGCCACCAGTGTTCCCGCCAGACTGGCGTCTTTGCACATTGCAATTAATTTCCTTCAACTACATGTTTCCAACATATTGTTGAACCAGCACTTATACTGTAAATCTTGAAATATTTTCAGTGGTTTTATTTACCCTTTTGTTTCTGTGCTACAACACGTTTAAAACCTTAAAACACTGCAAAAGCTTCCTTTCCACTCCTAACATGAACTTGAATACCCTGGAAAATAAATAAATTTTGTAGTACACTGTACATATCAATTGATTGTACATTACATAACATCTGTCCTTTCAAATTCCACTAGTATGAAGCCAGCTTTTCAGTAGTACATGTAAGTTGATGGCTCAACAGACAATTTGTTTATATTTGTATGTTGAGATAACAGGGTATATAAACTTTGTATGTTGACATAACAGGTACAATGTATTTAGCCCTCCAGGCATAACACATAATGTTACAGATAAGAGCAGACTGATCTACTCACACCTAGGTGTACCCCCATTCTTTTAAGTTATAGTTACACTTACAATTACTGTTATCACTGGATAATAACTGTCAGTTCTTTAAACGTCCCTGGGGTGTGGCTCTCTTCATAAACAGAACCTGAACGGCCCCAAAGAAGGGCTGTGCTAGCCTCCACCAGGCCTTCCTACGGGGGTACAAATCGTAGAATTCGGCAAAAGAAGGGAATAGCCTGCCAATAGAGTCGGTCCGCGGGAGGGTTAGTTTCCCCCCTCCGAAGGCCAGTCAACCTCAAGGCGGCCAGACTCCCCTAGCAAATACCTCCCTATTATAGCCCGCGCAGTTAGTCTGGTAGAGACTAGGGCTGTGCATGGTAGACCCTTTTCAGAAGTGTTGTCAAAAATGCGTGTAAAGTGAACAATAGTGTACGCCTGTAAGTAAGTGTTGGGTTCTGCATGGAAGCTTGCTGAGACTAAATATTTACACAAAAAAGGTTCAAACAGACAGAGTTTACATGTTTAGGCAATAGCTTTTGCAGGGATGTTTCTTTCCCAGAAGTGGAAAATGACTTTTGTACATGTACGTGGTACAGTAGGTAGTTCCAGGTAGATTCCACCATACACAATCCTTACAGGAGATAGGGGTCAGTCAACAAATATAGTCTGAGTCAACAAATATACAAATAAGGCATGACTACAGTTTTTTTTCTGGTCGGAGCACGTCACGCTTAAAAATTGTTTTCCGGTACTTGTAGCTAGTGGTACATTAAGCAGCTTGGTCAAGGCTTGCTGAAACACAAACATCTGAAAAATTGTTTAAATTCTATTTACAAAAGGTCTTCACAACTCTATGCATGCATTACATGATGGAAGAATGCGTTTAAAATAACTTCACGTTGAATTTCAGGTCCTCTTTGCAGGTTAAGTCCATGTTAGCACGCTCATTACCATACACAAACTAGCACGTCGGCAGAACGTACTGCGCCTGCGCGAAACCCGTAATGTATTGTGCATAGCACTTCGGCAGAACGTCTCATATAAGGTCGAATTCGCGTATATAAGGGTGACATCCCGTCTATAGTTTTCAAATGTTGTGTAGAAAAAGATATGGTCTGCAACAGGCAAAATTCTGATGCAACGTTGACCAAAAATCCAGCAAAAATCCAGGTTTTGCGCAGGCGCAGTACGTTCTGCCGACGTGCTACACAAACTTTATTCATTAATGGGTAACTTCTGAGATATAAAATCTTGGCAGTCCAGGACTCCTGATCCGGCCTACAATAACAATAATTATTAATATTATTGTACATTATGGCCCAATTTACACACAGTTTTTTTCCGATGTCGCCAATGACAGGGGCGGCGATGTCAGGATGGCTTTAAACCAGGGCTCTAGCCAGCTCGAAATGTTTTTCTGTCAACCCAGGTTCGCTTCGCGATCAGATTTGGAGGGAGGAGCGCCGTAGGCGCGTCACGAGCGTTGAAGGCGCTCGCAATCTAGAGGGTCCGGGGGCATGCTCCCCCGGGAAATTTTGGATTTTCAAGCCTTCAAAAACGCAATTTTCTGCCTTTTGAGAAGCAAATCATGGGGTTTAGAGTGGTTGTCGGTGGTCCTTCGGATGTTTTTACACTTTTGCCCAAGATTTTTGTTGATTTTGTCTGTCCAGGTTGACGGATTGGTTTCAAAATTTTTCCGTCAGGCGCCGCAAAATTCCGTTAATTTACGGAGAAATGGGTGCTGGCTAGAGCCCTGCTTTAAATTAAACCAAGGAGCTTCTATCACATCGCCAGGAAGTATCGCATAACACACGTGGCACTTGGATTAGCCCTACTCACTCAACATTCCCTGGCCGTGACATCTCTAACTTGCTCCTGTATGAATTTTGAGGCAATTTAGGACGTGTATTACATGTAGATGGACTAATAATGAGAGCAGCATCTACATGTACATTTGTACAATAGCCAGTATTCTCTACATGCTTGATTGCTCGTGGCCCATACAATAGGCCGCTATAATATGGACTTGTAAACTCGTCGTCACTAGCTTAGAATATTGCCAGATCCCAGAGCCTGCCGTAGACATCGAAAAAAGCAGTATGTACCATTTACTTACATTGTATATGCCCAAATAGTATCTAAACAGAGCGCCAAATAGCAAAAATGGCGAGTCTTCCCGGCGTACTACAGAAATGTGCATACAACCCGACATAGTATTTCCCGGCATCACGAGCCTTGTCGTTGGGGACTCACGCTATGCTGTCGGACAACTACTCCAGAGATATTGTGAGATATTTTCCCTCTGTCGGGAAAAGACCATAAAACTCCTCTTTACACAGCGAAAAAAGCTGCCAGTCCTGACATCTCCAGTCCCGATGTCATGAAATTCAATGTATAAATCGGGCCTAACTCTCATTATTCTGCCTGGTACTCTAAGACATTAAATCATAAAACACATAAAAACAAACAAGATACATTAAATCATAAAACGCATAAAGACAAACAAATCTAAAGAGATTCAGAATCTACTAAAATGTACTTCAGTAATCCCTGAAAACTGCCTAGGGATAACACCATTTTTCTATCAAATGTGGCAAGAAATCTCTCCCCTTTTGATCATAAAGGAGGGTCTATAAAACTGCGCTCCCATCAGAGGGGCATTTTGGCATCTTTGTAAGATGTTTTTCTGTGGCGGATGACTTTAACTGTGACTTGAATACAGATTACGTAAACAATATTTGCCACAAAATTTTCTGAGAAACTTCGGTTGATGTCAAAATGTACTGAATAGTGCAGTACTCAAGTGTTTCAGTCGCAAAGTTAGAAAAATGAATTTTCCCAGTGGAGCATGTCCCAGGAACCGCCCCCTAGACTTTGCCGCTCACTACTTTGGCCTAAACGGCTGCTAAACTATCCAAAATGTGCACTCTTTACAATCGAATACACAGGAAGGTTGCTATCAAAGTTTGGACAGTCAAATACAAAATTGCTAGAATGCAGAACTACCTGAACCTACCTATCACTCAGAGTTTGCTGGCTGGCACCCTCCAAATGCCAAACCAGTGCTGCGGGCAGACTTACAGATCACTGATGAGTCACTGATTTCTTGATACTGTACTGAAGTCGTGCGTAGATGTATGCGCATGCCTTCACAAAAGCCACCTCTAGCCCTACATACAAAGGAGTCTAACATCTAGTCATGGTCCAATGACTGACGAATGCAAACAATTCTTTCCACTTGACTCTCAACCGTTTGACGTCACTAAACGTTATTTACTGTACCTGGGCGCGCCAGGTGTTAAAACAAACTGGGGAATATTTTCTTCGCTGTGGTATGAATGCACAGCTTACACACCTTATGTTTTTGGCTTATTTGCTTGTTTTGATAGACATGGACTTGTCTGATAACTTACTCCCAAGAATGTTTATCTTTTCTAAGGGTTTGAGAGCACACCTGTTATCAGCTATACACGTACACGTACCTGGAAGCCCATTGTTAGGGCAATCCAGGGGGTGTTACAGGTTGATTCAAGCCCACAAAAGACAACAAAGTTTTTCCAGGAAAAAGGAGCAAGAGGGTAACAAATTGTGAGTGACTAAGCTGATAACATCAACTCTCACAAATCCACCAGGAAACCTACATTGTATGTCCGACCCCCCATATTGAAAAAAAAAGGTGAAATTTAGATAAATCTAGCCACTGAAATTGTAAGCTGAATCCCTGTTCAGCCGCTGGCTACAGCACAAGGAGTCAGAAACCCAAACACACAATGTATAATAGATGACAATTACCATCAATGTCACCTGGCTAACTACCAAGAAAAGAAAGCCATTCAAAGCCCTTAGGTATATAGATCAGCTGCAAGTTGTTAAAATTAAAAGCGTTCTCTTGGCTAACTACCAAGAAAAGACAGCCATTCAAAGCCCTTACGTATACAGTTCAGGCTTCAGCTACATGTTGTTAAAATTAAAAGCTTTTGTCGCTCAGCCCCTGGCAACTACGACAATAGATGGAACTCTGAATACAATAGTACACAACGCAAATTGCATCAAATACCCTGGCTTAGCGAGGAAAGCTAGCCCGACTAAACCGCGCTTCTGACAGCCGGCCGCCCCGAAGGTGGAGGTCATTATACTACCGGCAAAGAACTTGTATAAACACAGGCTACGAGAAAAGCCAGTTGGCTTGCTCCAAACCCTTGCATTTCAGCTCCAATTTTCTTCAGCAAACCTGTCATTATGTCATGTCCTTCCTTTAACTACATTTGCATTCCGCCCTTTTATTTGGCAACAAAGACGGTAAGACAACAGTTGAAACCCCAAGTACAATAGCTCACAGCACATTACAAATTGTACAAAAATGTACATGTAATTACATGTTGAGGTTGAGAGTCGCCCCAGGCAGAACCTTGTATTGTATTGTTCAGCTCCAAACCCTGTACACAACACAACACAATGCAATTACCATGAAGTATCCTGGCTTAGCAAGAAAAGCCAGTAACTGTTGCTTCAAATGCGCTTTCGCCCTTGTGTCTAAAGACGAACTATTAGTATTACCTGTGGCAAAGCATTTCGAAGCATTTCGGAACGGTTCCTTACCTGGGTACCAGACTCCTGCGGACGGCTAACTGTAGCTTTTAGGCCGGCCCTACTCAACTTTACCCTTGTCGATTTTTTTTTCGCCCGCAGCGCGGAGGTAAAACCCCGGGGCCCGTAGCGATAGGGTCTGGTACCAGGTAAAACGGTTCCTAGTCTGAAGTGGGGCTTAGCTATTGGCTATGAAAATACATAGTACATGTACATGTAGTCGGAACCCAAAGTACAATACCAGTAGTATACAAAACACAATTTACAAAACAACTACACAAATTGCGACTTGAGGCCACCTGGGTAAGTACTAGGAAAAGGCAGCCGCTAGCTCTAGACCCAGGCTCTTCAGCTCGGAACTGTAAGAGCATTAATTCAAGACTCTTACTGTGAGAAAAGTAGTCAGAACCCAAAGTATGATACAAATTTTTACCAGTACAATCCAATATAAACTAATGTACAAGCAGAAGAAATAGAAGAAGTACTGTATGTTGAATGGTGGCCACTCCAGTCACTTGAACTTGAAGCTCCAGTCCATTCTTGCAACCGGACCCCCTACAAGAGACCTCCTATCCTTCACCAGGATAGATACAACACTAGCTATAGGTTTTCAAACGATTTTGTAGCCTAGTAACCAGACCATTGGGAGCTCCCCAACATTGGGAATGTTGCCATTTCCAAGGCCCTTTACTGCACGCCATGAATTTTTACGAGGTTGGTTTCAATTACATGTAGCTTGCTGGCAGTAATCAGAAAGGCCGGCTGGAAAGATGGACTGTCCGAAAGAAAGGTTGGACTGGTAAAACACCCCTAAGCTACCCTGCAGAGAATGGTAACCAGGCTAACAATATATACTGGGGTCTTCTGAGAAACCATTATAACACCATTAGCTGCTGAGTGGGGGAAATGGGAAACCTTGGCCAGATGACAGCGTCACATTTTACAGGTTACCGTGGGAATCGTATCGCCATGGTAATACTGCTCTGGCACAACTCCAAGGCTACCTATTCCAGATGACATCCATTACTCACAAAATCAAGGAGTAAGAGTTGTTCAAACTTTGAGTCTGTTGTATGTCAATGTCAGTTTTCATACAAATCAGTGAGGAGGAGGGATGCCATTTGGAAATGAGAACGAGGAGGGTTCTCGTAAAATTATATTCCCAATGTGTACTTACACTATGTATATGAGGGCCACTTACAAGTTTGCCCATGTGTGAGATCTACATAGGGGGTCCTAATAAATTATAACAACATTTACAGGGACCAGCAACGCTTATGACATGCACTCATATATACATGCATGTATTACACTAGATTTGGGTATCTTAATTCTTATTAAATGTCAAATTGATTTTTAAAAAAACTGTGTAACAATCGAGGAAAAAAGTAGTACCATCTTGTTATAAAGCTTGCGCATGGTATTTTATTATAAGCTAAGGCTGTGAACATCGACACCACTGGAAGCTCCGTCGTAACTCTTACGACGGAAGAATGTGTCAAAAACACTTATCGATGAATTCGGGATAACAGATAACATGCTACATTGTACTTAAATGTAAAAATCAAAGCAACCAATTACACTTCACGAATAATTTACCAACAACATTTTGAAGTAGAGCAGGCCAGCTACATTCGTTATAATTAATGGAGAATTAGAATAGCTCTGTATGCCAGCTCGTGTTCACGTGTTCTTTTAGATTTAGCCACGTGCACTTTATGGCACAGTTTATGACTGCCACGTTGCCTATGGTAATCTCTAAATGTGTAGACAGTCAGAAAATCATGACCTTTTCTCCGAAAAGTTCCTGGAAGAAATCCAGCGGGATAACAAGATGATCAGAAACACACATTAGACTGGAAAAAAAGCACTTGAAGAGTCCAAAACTCAACAGAGGCCAAGGCCAGTAATGAAACAAATCCAGCTTTGGCTGCTCTACGGTCTCTCAATAGGGGGCCTGCAAGTTGTCTTGGCAGTATACACATAGGAATTTAGGATTGCACTTCCAAGAAGTGGATTCAAGAAACGCTCTATAAACCCCACCTCCTGAGTCCTGGTCCTGAGGGTAAAATTAGCGTCAAAACAGTAATGCAGGTCTGCTTACATGTACGTGCATACTGCCATGACAACTTGCAGTCATCATGGCTCCCTTTCCAGTAGACAGCTTCATTGACCTTTACTAGCTTTATTAGTTGGATTTGTGAGACTGTTAGATTTGTGAGATTTCAGAATTGGAATATGATGCAAGTTGTACAGAAGAATGATTTAAAAGACAACAAAACACAAAACATAAGAAAAAGATGTGTTCTTTTTATCTTTGAAATTCATTTGAGCATTCTGTCAAATCTTTGGTTGCTCCAAGGAGGTTCAATAAAGAACCTCCTTGGTTGCCTCAGCCTCTAGTGGAATAAATGAGTATGTGGCGTAGCATCAATCACCAACAATGAGCTATACACCATTACAGCTCAGAGCCATTGCAACATGATGCACATTATGAGTAAGACAAGTCACAGCACCTAGAAAAACTCATGGGAACATCAAGACTTTTGATGCAAGAGTTAATACTACTGTGACGAAATAAGTGGCTCTATTGGCAAATGCCTTTTTAACAGAGAGTAGGAGCTAAGAGAAACCAATGAAGGGGGACTACATGGGGGGTTTTGCAAATACGAACAAGAAATTGGAGATTTCAGACTTCTAGGAACTTCCAAACTTTGTTATGGGATTTCATCAATGTATTGTAACTCTATATGATGATGTACATGTACAGTATATGATATATGCATGCAAGAATTGGGAGGGGTGGAGGGAATATGATGTACATGGTGCGTCCCAGAGCTGGTTTAACCCTCAAACCACCGTATGGGGTCAAAACTGACCCCAGACGTATATAAATATGTGCCATTTTGACATTTCTTGTCAAAAACGAAATTCCTCCTATGAGTTTGTTTGTATATATGTCTTATAACTTCTTATACGGTTTTACTGAGATTAGCTCATTGTTGATTGAGTTATCCTAGAAAGTTTATGCGTTGTCCATTGGGGTCTAAATTGACCCCAGTAAAATGTTGAGCATTTTTGAACACATCTGCATCTTTTGTTGTCCCCGAAATTTCTTCAGATGATATGTTTGCTTGAGTTTTATGCTGTCATGACCTCATGCTTTGAATGAAAGCAATATTGAATCAGGAAACTCAATAGTTTTGACTTTTGACTAAGTTGCCTATGGAATTGGGGTCAAAGGTCATCAACATGGCTGCCTGTGGACCTCTAGTGAAATCAAATTAAATTATGATAACACACCTAATCATGTCAAACTATCACTCATAGATTGATGAAACTATACATACATACAAATTGCAAAAAGAGTCACACTAAAAACCATATTCGTGCAAAACATTATGGTGTCAGTTTTGACCCCATACGGTAAGATTTGTCGCAAAAAACCTACGGTGGTTTGAGGGTTAAGTAGACTGTCAGTTTGTATATTAATATGGTTGTACACTAGCTTGAAGAAGGTGTTTCTCCTCCTTTCAGACAGATATAGGGATGTATAACTATAAGGATTTTTCCAACTATGTAGAATCTACATCAAGATTTGCAATGCCAAAGGAGAACAACTAAGGAACATTCTCACAACACACATGTGCAAAAGTAGCAGAGGTTAATGTCACATAACACAGTATTTATGGGAGAACCCCGCAGTCAATAGGAGTTCGGGCACAAAGTAGTGCAGCACAATACTAGTACTTGAGAAAGCTGCAATCAAGATTCTTTCGTGCACGGCAGTGAGGTGAAAACTGTGCTGAATGGTAGAGGAATGCGTCAAGTTTGAGACCATATTATTATGATGTTTGTTCGGTCGGCGTAGATTGACGCCTGGATAGTATTGTGTTACCGCCTAGTACTATGCCTTGGCTGCAGTTCACATGACCCCCCGCATAGCACCATATAAAAGAGGGCTTTACAAGGGAACAAACTTACAAACTTGCGTTGATTTTCATATATTTTGTAGATTGTACCCTGAACTCAAACATATTCAATTTTTGTCATCCTATTATAAATCTCAAAGCCTCGACCTTTCTTTGGGTTCCTAACCATGTTAATCTATAGGCTATGCTGTGACAACACATTATGCAGTAGCCTGGTTACCAAACGTATTTGTAGCTCCCGGGTCCTACATCCCCTCCATTTTTTGCGGAGGGGATGTAGGACCCGGGAGCTACAAATACGTTTGGTAACCAGGCTAATTATGCAGATCTGAGAATACCACCTTAGTCCACGTCTAGTGGAATAATAGACGTAAAGCATGGATAACAACCACAAGAACATACGACTCTAGATGTATTATATTCATAAACATGTGTACAACATACAGCTAACATACATCTATACTAACGTAGCATGTTACTGTCAACTCTAAAACTTCGCAGGTGCCCCCCCCCCATCCACACACACACAATTTGTATGTAAAAAATACAACGCTAAACAACATTTTTAGCGGCATTTCTACTGTGAATCCCTTTGTTTCTGTCTTCCTCTAGATACCGTGATGTTCAAAATAACGACACCCGTGGGGTAACGTACCTAAAACGCCCCAAATCCGACATAAGCTTGCAGAGAAACCATTTTCCCCAGCGTTCACTTCCTGTTGATCCGCGAGTCCTCGCGAGTTGTGACCGAGTCCTCTACACAACTGACTGCCCGGGGAACTAATCCATCAAAATCATACACGATTCGTCCATTGATATGTAACTGAAGAGCTTACCTGTATTTTTTCAGTTTGAATGGAGTCATGTCTTCTGTTTTCCACTATCTTTTCCTTCCTCTTCAGTGGTTTACTCAAGCGCCGACTTCTGAGAAACGACCCAGTCTCTGCTGCCAGGTCGATTACAATTTTCTTCATACATAGGGGTGTTTTTTTTTGTAAGATGAATTTGTTTAGAAATATGCAGCATGTTAGCTCTATTTTGTTATACCTTCACAATTAATACGCATTGATATAGAGTTGATATTATTTGTTGAGTTGTTTTGTATAGCGTTTGAGCTTTCTAACTACGTTTCCTTTCCCTATCTTTGTCAAATGGACGACACCATATCGTGTGGGCGGAGCTACCCATACATGGTCACTGCGGTCATTGACGTCATTGCGTGGTTGCGTTTATTTCAATGACTGACTGAGTAACCAGTCGTACAATGCACTTGTTTTTCGCGATGGCTCGGGCTTGTCTTTCGCGTCTATTTTCGGCCTTTTGGGAGTCCAACTACGAAGGACTACCAAGAAGAGGAAGAAGAAGAAGGAAGTCCTACTAGGAAACACGTCAGATGATATAGTACACAACACTTGAGACGTACAATTGTGTCAAAACACAGGCTTTGGCCACAAATAGACCAAAATAAGCGCACAATGATACAAGCCATAACTGCATAAGGCAATAATTAACCATGTACGTGCGCTTTCGACAAGTGTTATTTGGAACTTGACCACGGGTTTTGTTACGCTAGTTTATTCAAGGAGTTTAAACATTTGGTGTATTAAAGCAGTTAGATGTGTTTATACAAATCTATATAACGTTAGTATCCGCCAAATAATGTTTTTATGTAGTTACATGTTGGCATCATGGCACTTCTATAGGTCCAATGAATTGAGTAGAGAAGAAAACAAAGAATAGTTAACACGTTAGATAGTTAACATTTTCCGTTAATCTCCAAACAGATGTAACGTCTGGGTTTGGCTTGTTTCAAATGCCTTTTGGTAGGACCAAGGAGGTTGAAGTGGAGACATGTCTTTCATAAATGTACGAATGAATTTCTAGTGGTGAGTGTTTTAATACCTCTCTTCGGCTCCCCCTACCGTAAAGAGATAAAAACGCACACCACTCTGAGAAAGACGTTAACGTTACTTGCGGCAAAAATAAATAGTGTAATAATAACTGTAAAACATGACAAACACAGGATCTTGGAAGAATAGCTGAAGTGCAAAGCTGAATTGACTACATGTACTAGTAAATTATGGAACCACATAAACAACCTGGTCATTATCAACCTCCTTCAATTCAAGAATACATCCACCTCACTCGTGTAATTAATTCAAGCAGATGCTGATGTAGCCTGATTAAATCGCTTTTACGGTTGGCCGGCCACCCAGTATCCAGGGAGGGGCCACTAAAGCCCCGGACGGCAGAGTTTGCGTTACACAGACCAAGGAGCTTCTACACATGTAGAAGCTCCTTGCACAGCACTAATGCTGATGTAAAAGATCAAAACATTTTCTTACGACCCCACCGTTGGGGGTAATGAGGGGCCTTCTTCGTTTTATCAAGATCGCCATAAGTTTGTGTTTTTTTTAGCTCCTGGTCGAGTCCTCGATCAAAGAAGCCATAACCGATCACCAGAAATTACGATATTTTATCCCAACATCTGCTTGAAGATTACATTCAAACACGTCATGCCGGTCATGCGCAGTAGGCCGTTGTGACTTTCGCGGGCTTTCTGTTGACAGCCATTTTTCTCCCCTGACTAGAGTCGTCTGCAGTCAGAAGTCGCCCGAGGAAAGTCCAAGTTCTGGTGATTTGAGGTGATTTTTCCTTCATTTTTCTTCAGCATTTATAATCCATAGCTGCTGTGGGACGTACGATGATGTTGAGAAAGTTCCTCCTTGCTAGAAACTCAAGCAAATTGGACGAATCGGTCTTTTTCTGCAATTTCTTGATAGGATGGAAGATAGTGGGCAGTCGGCCGTCACTCATGAATACAGGGATGACAAAATTATTCTCATTTTTAATAAACCTCCTTGCTTTGAACTTGGAGTTAAACTCCATGCTTTGAAAGTGACATAAAATAAGGAAGTTTGCATAAAGCGAGTCCCTTGAGTTGAATAACTCTGTAAAATGGGTAAGAAATGTCGTTTGATGTTGAACACACTTTGTGGGCCCCCAACCGTGCCGTTTCCCTCAGGATTATGGGAAGACTGAAAACATCTGTGCACAACTGCACATGTGTTAGCCTCTACCAGGCACCGCGGATCGCTGGAAAAAATAGTAGAAATTGGCCGAAATAAAGGAATAATGCCAGGGGAATTAGCCGGCCAGAGAGGGTCCAATACGGTCGCGTATTGGACCCTCTCTGGCCGGCTAACTCCCCTGGCATTATTCCTTTATTTCGGCCAATTTCTACTATTTTTTCCAGCGATCCGCGGTGCCTGGTAGAGGCTACACATGTGTATCTGTGGCCTAGCATCTACCAGGCTTCGGGAAGCGGCAGGAAAGAGTAGAAATTGGCCAAATACTAGACAGATAACACGTCAGGGGAGTTGGTCCACGAGAGAGTACATTTTGCCGAATCCTGGTAGAGGCTATCTGTGGCCCTAATCTCCAAGTCCAAGCAGTTGTTGGGGGGCGAGGCCGCGAGGGAAGGCCAACAGATAATACTGTCTTCAGTACAGCCATATCTGTCATTTTATGCTTCTTCCACATCTGCTTTCTGAGACCAGCGATACATTTGGCCAGGGGGGATAATTTGCCAAACTGAGTCAAAGTGATCTTCCAAATTATTTCGAAAAAAAAGGGGTTTGCAGAAAACTCGGACAGGTCCTCACAAGGGAGTCCAAGGGACCTACAAGGCCAGGCTACTCCCTTTCCTGACCCAAGGGCCAAGGGGTTTTGCTCTACTTGTCTCTTGTAATTTTGTTCAGGAAAGTTTTTGTCCAATTATGACAATCCGTCTACTGATCTAGACAGCTATGTTATCAGCTAATGTCTGTGGGGGCTGGATGGAAGGAAACAAACTTCCCCCTCCCCTACCCCTATGCATGTTGCATTTTCTGCAGTTTGAGGGCACTGTGCTGAGCTTGACAGGGCTGCAGACTATCTATATCTATCTATATACAGTACTGGGCAAAGCCCTCAATGGGGCATCATGCCCAGCTGCAGGGTGAACGGCTAGTGTGGCCAGTGGGGTGGCGTTGAAAAAAAATATGAGAGAAAGTGTCTGACAAACAAAACAAACATTTGGTGTATGTGTGAAAGGCCGCACTCACACAATTTTCTCACATTCAATGACTGCTGCTTGACTCAAAGTTATTTTTGTCATAATGAAAACTTAGTAACTTGATACTTCTAAGTTCTAGTGTGAGTGTAGAGAAACCACAAAACTGATAGTACAGATGCAGGCATCTGTACTATCAGTTTTGTGGTTTCTCTACACTCTCTAAAGAGATGACCCAAAATGATGAAGTTTGACAAATGTTTCTCCATTCTAGATGGCTGCAGCAAAGTCCTTGCTAGAGGAGTTTGACGATAAGCTCCTGACTTGCTCCGTCTGCAAGGGGATCTATGACAACCCTCGCATCCTTCCCTGTCTTCACACCTTCTGTGCCAACTGTCTGGAGCTGTGGAGGAAGGGAGAGGGACAGTTCGCCTGTCCTATCTGTCGTCAGCAGGTGTGGCTACGGGGACCTGATGTCAACAGTTTTCCCTCCAGTTTCTACATCAACAACTTGCTGGACTTCAGGGCCCTCCATAACTCCAACGTTAAAAGACCCCGTGCCTCCTGCGGAATGTGTGAGTCAGATGCCAGTATAGAGGGAACATGTGGGGACTGCAAGCTTCTCTTATGTGGAAACTGTCTTACCGGACATGGAAACTCTCCAGCCCTGAAGGAACATTACATCGTCACTTTGCATGAGCTGAGTGACCCCAGCAGCAGGTCAAAGTTCACCCGGACCCAGTACTGTCCTCAGCACTCAGACCAACGCAGGACCTTCTACTGCCAACCCTGTGGCAAACTGGTGTGCCAAGACTGCACCGTTACTGACCACCAACCAGGACCGAACCACGACCCACAGGAGGTTGGTTTGGTTGCACAGAAGTTCAAGGACGAACTACAGACTTTAGTGGGGAAAAGCCAGGATTCAGCTGAGGCATTGAAGAAGACTAAAGCAGTCATTGGCAAAGAGCTCACAATCATCTCAACAAACTGTCAAATCGTGAAAAAAGAAATCCAGGAACATTTTGCAGAGCTCAGAGCCAAACTTGATAAGGAAGAGCAGGAAGTTACAAAGAAACTTGTCAAGATGGAAAAGACACAGAAGGAGCCTCTCGAGAAGGAAGAGAAAGAGTTAGAAGAGAGGCTACAATCTACTGAAGAAGAACTTAAGTTCTGCACAGATTTTCTATCTAGAGGTAAAGATGTAGAAATCGTCTCACTCAGGAAGCAGCTAGGAGACAAGCTAGATGCTCTTTCTTCAAGTCAGATTCAGCATCAAACTCTGAAAAATCACATAGCATTTCTTCCTACAGTCAATATTAACAGTGAGCTGTCCCTGACTAGCAAGCCTCTAGTTGTTACTGAACCCCCAGTAGAAAGTCTCCCAACTACTATCATCTTCATACCAAATGAAGGCCAAGCTTTGGAAACCAACCCACAAGTCACAGTCACCTCCCCTTGGGGGCGCAGTACTCAGTTGGACACCACTAGAACTAGTGAGGGGGCTTTTCAAGCAGTCTGGACGCCAAAAACACAGGGGAAGCACAGGGTGGGGGTTTCTTTGGGGGAAGACAGTACACTGTGTCCCACTCTGAGTATAAATGTGGGTAGCAATGACCCTGTACTGAAGTTTGGACAGATGGGCCACCAGCAGGGGCAGTTTAACTATCCTACTGATTTAGCTGTCAGCGGGAACAGGCTGTATGTGGCTGATAACTTCAATGAACGTATTCAGGTGTTTGACCTGAGCGGGAACTTTTGTTATTCATTTGAAACGCAGGCACGCCCGTTTTCACTTTCAGTTTATACTGATGGCATCATAGTACTGATGAACAGTGAAGAAGAAGTAATAACGTTTTCACAATCGGGAGAGGTGCTGCACAAGTTTTCCATTAGGGAATGTTGCACAGATTACAGAGGCCTAGCAGTGCTAACAGATGGAAGGATTGTTATAACAGATTGCGACAAAGATTGTATTTTCCTGTTTAGGGCAGATGGGACCCTGTTAAAACAGCTAGGAGGGGAGCCTGAGGGGGGTGGGGAAGGGGGGGTTGATAAGCCAGGCTTTGTTTGTGTTGACAAAAATGACAACATCATTGTGTCAGATGACGAAAACTATCGTGTTCAGGTATTCGACAAGGATCTAAACTTCCAATACCAATTTGGTCAGGAGGGTCAGGAGCCTCAAGACATGTGTATGCTTAGGGGAATTTCAGCTGACAGCAAAGGGAACATTGTACTGGCAAACCTTGGGCATTATCCTAGTAATAGACTACCCAGCCAGGCAGTTCAAGTGTACCGCTCAGATGGCACCTGGGTAGCTACCATCAGTAGTGATGGGGACATGCCGGGTGCACCTTGTGCAGTGGCTGTGACAGAGGACGGACATGTCTTTGTATCCGATTCTGAGGACCATAGTATCAGGAAGTACAGATACATGTGATTGGAACAGCATACTTTCAATAGTGCATACCTAGAAGCTTGCATATTGCTTCCTGTAGCGTTACTTGCATAAATTATGAGAAGTTTACATTGATGACCTTCCTGAAAGTCAATCCTTTTGTTTAATATCTACACTTGTGTAGAGTATGTTAACTAACTTGCTTGCTTGCTATGTTGACAGCCCTACTTTAATAAAGCTTTTGTGACTTCTGTTCATTCTTCTTTATATGTATCATAGGCATGTAGTATTTATTATTAGTTTAGTAACACTAACTTCCTTGCAATGTTAGTCATCATCTTGCTATGTTGACATTCATACATACTGCATTGATAGTGTTTATCATTCCTTTTCTATAGGACACCAAGTTACTTAATGTGATACTTAGGGTCTTTCTTTCAAGTACAGTGTTCTAAGGAAAAGAATAGCAAGTGGCGAGATACATTGTCTTCAGTATGTGAAATTTATATTAAACCTCAACATTGCAGCCAAAAGTGTTTTGGCCCAGCATATGTACATTACAACAAAACATCAACAGTTTTGTAAATTGTGAAAGTTACCTTGTGGTTTTATTTTTGCATCGACCTATCCGTTGACGCCATGTCTTCCTTGTATGATAAATTGAAAACCTCCTTTTCTCTCCTACCGCAGAAAGTAACTGCAAAAGTTTATGTCTTTTCTTAGTCCAGGTTGCAGCAGATGGAACTTTCAATAGCATACCAGGTCAATCTTCTCCGGAATTATCCTTTACTGCTTTAGTGCTTAGGTGTGTTCTATCATTCAAGCAGGCAAACCTGGTGTGTACTGAAGTGCCACCTAGTGACAAGGAAAGGTATCACAGCCCACGACTTCTACTATAGAAATTTAGAAAGCAACAGATGTTGAAGAAGGATATTGTCGTTTTCTGACAGCCATGCTCTTCTGATACAACAATTGCATGTCAATGGCGAAGGATGTTTGGGGGATTAAGTTAAAGGGCAATCAGAAAGATCATGAAACAAGTGCTTTTGAAAAATAATCTAACATTTTTCGCAAATTGTGCTAATTTTGCAAGCTTTCAATGTATTGTTTACTGGAGTGTCATTAGCTCCATGGGTTAATCTCCAGACAGATGTTGGAAGACAGTCTGTGACAAATGGGCAGCTTGGAAATGTAAAGATTTTGTCTCCCAACATCTACTTGGAGATTACCATTGACATTGATAGCGTTACAGAAAAGTTCTAGTCACCTTAGTCTCACCTATGTATCTCTCATGAATTTATCAGCTCCACCGACACAAGTATCTACATTTTATGTTGAAGGAAAAATTGCCTGAAGCTTACAAAAAAAGTTGTTACGGGGTAGGATTCAGGGCCTTAATCAGAAAAACTCAGACCAATATTTAGTAGCCTCCACCAGGCCTTTCTACGGGGGTACGGATCGTAGAATTCGGCAAAAGAAGGGAATACTAGTAACTCTACTAACTGGCCAGTAGTCAGTCCGCTGGAGGCCAGTCAAACCCCACGGTACCCACGGCGGCCAAACTCCCCTGGCAAATTCTCCCTATTATGGCCTGTGTAGCTAGTCTTGTAGAGACTAAATGTTTAGCCTGGCAGGATAAGACCTAGCCTCTACCAGGCTTGTGGGCACGGCTGGAAATAGTAGAGTTAGTCAGCAAACTGTAAACTGGGCCGGCAAACTGTAAACGGGGCCGGCAAACTGTAAACTGGCTGACTAACTCCCTCGGCATGTTATCTCTCTCTATTTGGCCAATTTCTACTATTTCCAGCCGTGCGGCAGCCGTGCCCACAAGCCTGGTAGAGGCTAGGATAAGGCCGGTAAAACAACCCCGGCCTTATGCCGAGCCCGTGGGATGGTTACATAGCTAGCCTAACAGCAAGGAGGTTGCTGTAAGTGCTAACGGTAAGTCGGCCTCATTTACACTTTACAGCAATGGCAGCCGCAGTCATGGCGAGACAGACGTCCCGGAGGGAGTGACGTCAGGACGTCAGGACGTCATTACGGCGTTATCTATGTCAGTTGCAGGAGAGGAGAGATTGTAGATTGTGTGGGGGTGGTTCGTTAGGGTGAGGGGGTGGTAGTGATAGCACATATTGTGAGGGACCGTGCGTTTTATGCTACAGAGGGTGTGTAGCAACAATAAGAGTGAAGATGATGAATTTGATTACTTTTTAATTTCCTTCCGACAAGTTTTCATTTGGTTTGGAACACGATACCTTCACAAGTTATAAATGATTTCCGTTTTTTTCCCTTCTTATTTTAGCCAGTTACTCATTGTAGCCTTCATAGTTTTACATCTGAAATTAAATATATATAAATAAATAGATAAACATCCACTGGGAAATACCACTGATTTTTTTTGGCCTAATTTCGTATCAAGAAAATACCTCACCCAAAGATAGACGGTTGATCCAAATGTTCACAGCAACAAAGTGTTAATGCAATTAGCTGTGAAAGGGTGTAAGGATAATTGGTTCAAAATAAGAAATATGGACTGGGTGGGGTATGGAGTTACTGGTAATGGGGATGTTTGAAAATAAATTATACATAAAAATAATAATATTCAGACCTATTCAGCTTTGTTTCGCCTCCTCTAACCCTGTTAACTGGGATATCTGACGTTGGTAAGCTGTCCAAAGCTGAACAAGGCTGGTTACGAGGCTACATTCATTCGTATTCCCCAAATGTACAGTAAGGAGCGGACAAACACTTTTATATAACATTTACATATAGTCTCCTCTTTATTGGTCCATTTTCACACAGTAATATGCCTCCAGCGCACGTAGTGCTAAGCCATAATGTTTGTAATAAAACGCAGTTTCCATACATCACAGAGTACCTCACGGCCTTGACTGTCAGACGACATCGCAGCCGATAGATCATGGTCTGTGCAAGCGTTTCACTGGTGACCCTTTGGAACTCTTAACTTACACATAGGCATAGATACAGGAGTGAGATATGCATGGGTCATACAGACGTCGTAACCTCGAGACGCTGACTCCAAGGAAATTTAGCTAGGTGAAATTCTGGGTTACGCCTGGTGAAGGAAACGTATAGATCATGGCCTGCACAAGCGCTTCACTGATTTGGCTAACTGTTAAGTCACATATAGGAATAAATACTGAAGAAGTTAATTACGTACGGTTCGTGCAATCTGCGTAACATGTTCAAAGAGAACATTCAGCTCAATACAATTCTGAGGTAAGAAAGAGAGAGAGAAAAAGATTACATATAATATTCCGAAGTACAGAAAGACATTACAATCAGAGTTAAGAGTCAGAGTCAGATCTGCAATACATTTTGTTTGTGTTCATGTGTAACATTTTAAAAACAACAAGTATGTTTACTTTTGAACCTCTTTTTTACTTGTTGTGTATAGGATAGTGACAGCTGAACCTACACAGCCAATATCTCACCAGCCCACAGTCTAGTCAATAGTATAGATCTCTTTTATCTATAAGTACTTTGCCCCTGTTTGGTTACTTGTTGCTCGCTTGTGGAACGTCCAGTTGCAGTGGGGCAACTCCAATGTAAGTGATTGTTTCTTGGAATAAACCTCATGCCAAGTACGCCGCTTGCAAGTATCTAACAATGATCCTGGTGTACCGGCCTGCGAACAGCCCTTCCTGCTGCGCATGCGTTAGTGTAAGATGGTGCTTGGTGCTGACAGGCCGTCCACCAATCAGATACTCCTCCTCCTGTTGTTGGAGGGAAAGTTACTATCTTTTTCGGACACTTTCGTCGATAGAAACTGTTTGAAGATCAAGTACCAGTACGACTTGAATGTTTTGAGTCAAGTCTCGCGAGACAATTACTTCAAACACTAACGTCACAAACGACATAATTTGTGCATTTTACAACAGCATTTTGCACTTTTTTGTGCAATAGAATATCTACATTTGTCAGTCGAAACTGCAAAATCAAACTTGTGACTAGCACAGGCAAGCTCATTCTGCTCCGAGTTTAACTTCTTTTCGTAACCTATAACCTTTTAACTTTGACCTTCGAAACACCTGATCCAACGGGGGTCAAAGATTCCTAGATGCTTTTTCACCCCCCTCCAGCCCTCTAATGTAGAGGTTGTAACGTTGATGTGCATTTTCTTGAGCTAACAATACTTCTCTTTGCTAACAATACTTTTTTTCTATATCGCCACGTACTGATGAACTTAACGGACAGTACATGATACTGTTGTACATTAACACATTTACAACATGAAAAACCTATAGTAGCTGTGTAACAATAGGATTTCATCCAGTCTCCAAACATATATGTGAGTCAGGCTTGTGTTTTATACATCTTCTTGCTCGTTGTGTTCGTATTTCAAGTGGTAAGCTTTGTTTTTACTTTGAAAAGAAGCTCAAACCATACATCTGCTTGGAGATTAGATGTTTTCAACTTATAGGGGCTTTTCATTGGCTCTGCTACAAGCCTTATTTGACTGTGGATGCTAGTAGGGTTCTTTTCATTGGTCGACCAGGCTTGGCATACTCCTCTCCAATTTCACCGATATCTAAAATTTTTCAGCAACCAAGGGAAGTCTAGACAAGTCAAGACTTACATTTATAACCACTCATGATCATCATAAGTGGAAGACTTAAATTTTAACTGATACACCTAAACGCATTTCTACTCGTTTTGTGTGAGTTCCAAGTGTTTACCAAAAAAGAAAAGAGAAAGTCATTCATCCGCTTGAAGATTGTTCTTATACCACTCGATCAGAAGCGGAAGACTTTGACCCGACTGTTGTTGTACTCTGACACCACTAGTTTCCAATCGCTGATAAGGGCCACGGCGCATGGGCGGCGCAGTCTGTCTGTGGAGGCCACGATGTACCGCTGGAACTGGCCGTCTGAGTTGAACAACTCCACCCGGTTGTTCAGCCAATCAGCGACCAGGATGTTCCCGTGACTGTCCGCGCAGACTCCCTTGGGATGGTCAAACTGGCCCTCCTCCTCGCCCTGCGCGCCGAACCGTCGCAGAAACTTCCCGCTCGAATCGAACACCTTGATGCAGTGGTTGCCTTCGTCAGAGACGATGATGTCGTTCCGGTGATTGACAGCGACGTAGGACGGGTCGTCGAACTGCGTGTCGTCGTCGCCGTAGCCGCCGAAGGCGAAGGCGGGAGTCCCGTTTGGGTTGAGGACCTTCACTTGGTGGCCGTCGGCGTCGGAGATGACAAAACGACCGTTCGAATCCACGGCTAGTCCTACAGGGTCAACGACCCCAGAACTGTCATTGTGTCGGAAGAGTCGTCCTTGAGGAGTGCAAAGCTTAATAGACCCGTCACATCCCAAGATGGCGATGTTTCCTTCAGGTGTGATCGCTACGTCCTTGGGGTATATGTCCACGTTAAAGGTGTGTCTGAGGTTGCCTGTGAGACTACTGAACACCTGCACGACCATGCTGTCGGAGTCAGCGACCACTATGTCCATCTCGCCTCGGACGGCCACGCCGCAAGGCCGAAGGCCTGCACTGGGCGCCTCGGTCTGTAGGAGCAATGTCGCACCTGCGAACGGAGCGTTGGATTTTGCCCAGAGCGGTTCATCCTCAAGCTCTGGCACACCGTTCGGTATCAAACTAGTCGGTCGCCGTTCGCTTGGCTTTACCTTCTTCGGGCTGGCCGGGTTGTCGGGGTCTCTGGCTAAATCCATGCCAGAAGAGGGTTTGGAGAACTTTTCGATGGTCTTCTCTATCTCCTCCACCAGTTGGGAGTGCCGGTCGACTCTCATGTGACACTCCACGTGACCCATCTTCTCAGCAACCCACGACATGTCGTCATCACGCATGACGTAACGGATCTCGCGAGACAGCGAGTCGATCTTCAGGTCTTCTCCTGTGGAGGAAAAAAGACACGACGATGAAACATTTTCCAACGTATCCACTGCTAAGTCACATGCGTTATCTACATGATGTGACGTCACAGAAGCGGTGGGTTGCTGAGTAGCACGTGTGCAGACCGTACTGCGCCTGCGCGGAACCTGTACTTGTACATTGTATTGTGGATAGCACTTCGGCAGAACGTATTCGCGTATTGAAGGATGAAATTCCGTATATAGTTTTCAAATGCTGTGTCGGATTAGATATCGTCTGCAACAGTCAAAATTATGATGCAACGTTGACCAAACATCCAACGAAAACCTTGAAAAATCCGGGTTTCGCGCGGGCGCAGTACGTTCTGCCGACGTGTTTTGCTGAGTCCTTCACAAATACTTTTGCTATTCAGTCCAATTTACCATTGTGTTGGAATTTACAATTTGAAACTGCTTCAGAATGAATTCTTCCAACACAGCTAGCATTTCTTGCCTAACTTTCAAGTAATCTATTGATCACAATACTAGTATATTACCTCATCCGATACATCCAGTGGAATAGTGCTTTCCGTAATTGCACCTTATGGTCGTAAAGCCAAACTCGTAAATATCCGGCTATCGGCATTAATGATGCATAGAAACTGTTGCAAAACGAAGTCATATGGAAAAATCAATGGCGGGTATAACTTGATAACCGACAGAAATCGATATTTACCGACATACATGTCTTACTTTCAATTCCCTCTCGAGGGTGGGAAGGCAATGAGCAACAGGAATAAATGACATGCCGGAAGGTAGACTGTAGTAACGGATAACATGGGCCGTATTGGTCAGGTGGCTTTAAATATATGTACAGAAACTACAGACGCAATTTTACAATTTGTATTGGAAGTCCCTAATCTTACGAATGCATATTTCTCCCCCCCCCCCAAAAAAATATATAAATGGTGACTACTTCATATATGAGTCCAACTAGGATTTAGGCATAGCATAAGCTCACTTTTTGTAATTTTGTAATTTTAAATCAAGTGGTAGTGGTACAATAGTGGTAGTAGTGAAGTAGTAAAATTTCATGTTTTGTCTGTATGAGGCCATAACAAACTTATTAGCAAATTCTCGTCTGCAAATGTATAATAACTTTGATTAAACTACTGTAAGGAAAATCCCTTTAAAGCATGAGCCAATCAGGACCAACTATGGTAACAAACACAACCCGACCAACCAGAAACGAAGACACATGAATCAGGTTCATAGAGAATACAGCGACAGTTTACAGTCGAAAATAAAACACTCGCACCCATTGGTAACTCAAACACCGTTTCATATCGATCCATCATCGCATCCTACACGTATGTCTGTATCTGTATCTGTATAGCCGGTATAACCGCCCTTCGGCGTAACACACCAGCTTCGCAGGCACGCGGCGCGGCGGCAGCTGGTTACATTACACCGAACGACCTGTTACACCTAACCTTTGAACGTCTAACTCTAGACATTGTTTAATGTCAGCTTCAATAACAAGTTTTTAGTGTGTTTGAACGAAGTAACAGATGTCTCTGTCTGACGTCTGATCCGGGACAATTTATCATCTCTTCTTTTGTGAGTCGTACCTGATTACTGTCTGTAAAAGGACTAGTCGTCTGTCACTTTAATGGCCTTACATAAATGTGCAGCTGTGCAACGTGCCGGTTGAAAGACTATAGCTTTCTCTTCATTGTTGCAAGTTCTATTCCTGTCATGGCTTATAATAGCGAATGCTGTACATGTACTTAAGAGACAGGTTACTGCTAATTTTATTAAAATAGTGGCCGTTTCAGGTTAATACTTTTATTAGAATAGTGACCGGTGATATAACTTATTATTATATTCTATTAGCAAAATTATAATCTTATTTAATTTGCATATTAGTAGCCCGGTAATAAAACGATCATATGTCAAAGAGCTTCCAAGATTTAAAAAATCTAAGACGAAAAAAATTAATGATTTTCACATTTAAATATGGATTCTGTTAGTTTTCAGTGTAAACTAATTAGTTTTAACGTAACATGCCTGCCTATGGTTGATTTGAGTAGTTTTGCTCATATAAATGGTGGTAAAGAATTTTGGAGCAAAATATAATGGAAAAATCAAGTAACTTTTAATCATCAATATTATACAACATTGGCTATCGATATAAAGAAGTCGAAGTAAATATGATGATGGCTGGTGCCACTATGTATGTCCAGTAGCTTTTTGCTGATTTCCACAACGATTTTCGACACTAAATTAAGTGATGTGCGCGCCAGATGTTCCCAGGTTATTCCTGTCACGTTCCTATCCGTGTATCACAAAATGGAGTTGGGCGTTCCCTGCGTTTTGCGAACCCACTGGTAAAGATGCTACAAACGATAAGTATACTGCCGGGGTATTCCAAGGCTGATGAAGTTATTTGAGTGGGTGCGGAGTAAAAGACTTTCTTTGTAACGTCAAGTATCATTTTTCCTAGTATTCCTAGCCTCGCTCGCAGACTTCTTGAAGCGTCGTCGTTTATATACGCGATTTTTAATGCGGCAGAGGTAGAGGCGAACTCCCTCCCCGGCATAACTCCCTCTGTTGCATTAGAGGCCGTTAGAGTGGGGGAAAATGTGCATCAGCACCCCCCCCCCCAAAACAAAACGCCGCCACTCAAAGAAGTTTGCGAATAAGGCTACATTATTCCGCCAGGTACCCCCAAAAGGCAAAATTACTACATGAAAAAAAAACAAGAATTTAAATAAATCTACTAAATGCAGCATCAGTAATATTCAAGGTATATGCACACTTCAGATATGCAGGTTTTCATGGCTAGGTGTTCTAGAGAAGGCCATTTTTGCTTAATGTGCCGGTCTTCGGGTACCTGGGGCACTTACCAGAGTGGGCGTTAATGACAATTTCGTCGCTGCCTTTTATCTAAACCTCACCAACGTTGCCTTCTGTAAGGCTTTGCTTGATGGCTGTTTGAAGATATAGAAACTTTCCCTTGTTAACACACAAAATGTAAAATGTCGTTTACCTCCTATGTCGTCAAATGCCAGAACTTTGCGTTTTGGTCCTATATCGTTATCTCAAATCAGGTGGGGGTTGTTTTCATGGTATTTTGCGGCCATTTCGGCGCCGCGGTTTCAACGTCTCTTTCTCGAGGTGATTATTTGCTTTTTGTGTGTTCCCCTACCGCTGAAGGAGGCCGTAGAAACGCAGAAAAGGCCAATAAAGACCCACTAAAGACCCCCCACACACCGATTCATCTGTTTTCACGAGCATCATGATGTATAGTATTCACCCAGCGATGTTCACCCTGGTTTTAGAAAACCCCTTTCTACTAATATATCCATTTCCTTTTAGCTACCATCATTCCTACCACGCAAAATCATTATGTAACAGCTTACACGAGATCTTTGCGTGTGATAGGGGCAGGGTTAAATCCGTTATTGATGACTGTTAGCGTTATGTCCTTTCAAAAATGTTGCACCACCATTTATTTTATGTTCACGGTTCATCACACAGCTACAGTCTGCACCTTTTACGGGCTACTTACGCCAATGCCTTTTACAGTAACGACCGTGTTCACGTTTATAGTTTAGAACGTCGGTGGAATGTATGTAGCTGTGCCATTTAGAAAGCTTTTGCTACACACACACGTGATTTATTACCTACATAACGTTATATATGCATGTTTTACTAGTACTGGTCAGTTGGTGGGCAAACCACAGTTTATATAATTATTATACAGGATGATTATTTAAAAACTAATGGCTCGTGAACTTTCGTAATTTTCTCTTGGATGATTCTGGGTATACATGGAAAGAATCCTCAAGGTTTGTGCAGATTATATATTTAAAAACTTATCAATGGATTTTCATAACTCTCGCAGGTATGTCTTGGCTTTACAAATCAGCTATCTCAGAAATTCTTTACTATTCAGATATGCAAAAACTGTGGGAATCCGCATAATTTGCACATTGTCTTATCTGTTGCGATCTGACATCGTCTTTACCTGCTTATATAATTGGCCCTACCCGCTAATTTGCATAATTGGTACCTTACAATATTGTCAGGCACTCACCTAACGGTACGTCGGACAGCTTCTGCAGTCTTCCTGTCATCTGATTGGTCACGGAGAGAATCTCGGCATCGTTCCCGAACTGCAGGACCTTCTCCGTGAAGTCACAGCTACTGCGCAGACTCACCAGCTCCGTCTCCACCCTGTCCTTCTCCTCTTGCAGTTCTCTGGAAAAAAAATAGATTTAGTTATGTTTACCTTCGCAGAAGGAAAACATGTTGTTTTTGCTCTGTTTCTTCTTCTTTTTCCTCTTCCTCTTCATCTTCTCCAAACAAATAAAGTCAATGACCTGGACCAGACGTCTGTCACCATGGTAACTGGTGCTGTAGCAGACACTGTGGTGTTGTGTTAAATTTTGTAGCAGGACATAGTTGGAGGGACTGATCACCATATAATATATGCATGTGTTTGAGTAACAATGAAAAGAGCAGTAGTTTGTTGAGCTAGACCATGTGAAGGTAAACACTACGAATTTGCTTTGCAAATGTTACCTTTCTTCTAGTCTTATGTTACATTTTTTATGTAACGTTTTTTATTGTAACTACATACAATCCCTAACGGATTTGTGAAATACATTTTTCAAACTTCTTTTATCATGTATGATTCACCCATGTATGACTCGTCTTTACAAATGATATAAAGGTATCATCTTGCACAGTGTCATAACTATTTGTGATGGCGCCTTCACTACGAATTACCCTCTTGAGTGCACATGTAATTGATTGTAATGACAGACGTAATGTACCAAACGACAAATATTGGTTTTAAGCAGCCACGTATGAACTACGGTAAATATTAACCTGAAAAGGTTGAAGTATAGCAGTGTTAAAGGCCGTCTAGACAGAACATGGTGTAGCCATTCATTTGGTGTCGGGTTACACGGACAACGTGACGTCATACATCACGTGATCAGCGCATGTTATGTGTGGTTATGGCGCATGTTATGGCGAATGTTACGAGCATATGCATGCCAATAAATGTACTAGTAATTGAATTTCACAGTAGAGGCGGTCCAGATATGATTACTGTGAGAATGTGGATTATGGGGAAATCGAGAATATATATATTATGAAATAAGAAAAAACTAATTTTAAATATACCAAAACGTAATTAATGCTAATTAAGCCGCAGTGTTTCATTTGTAATTGCTACTGTGACCAAAAATGTTTTTCTAATTTTTATTTATTTGCTACTCTGGTGTTATCAAAAATGTAAGATATGAAATGAAAATCTGGACCGAAAATTAAATTATGTATCAGTATAGCTAGTATAACCGCCCTTTGGCGCAACATACCATCATTCTTATACTTGAAGTTTAGACATCTATTCTAACAAGGGTAAATGTATAACACAGTCATTACCGTAAATTTGGAAATGTTCGCGCGTGGTTGTTTTAATATATTTCCATTGTATTACCTCCACGTTCCACCTCTTCCGGCAAATTAAGTCCCCGGAGAAAATAAATGAATTTACAGTATTCCTGCCCTTTCGCTCCATTACAAAAATGAATGGTTTAAATCGCCATTTCCCTACCCCTTCGTGTTGTTAATACAAGAGTGTATGTATAACATTGTCATTATCCGTGCCCCTCGTCGTGTCTGGTGGCTTTCTACAGGACATATGTGACGTCACTTCCGCCCCCATTTCCGGACAGGGCACCCAGATAGACCATACTTCCTCAGTTTTATGGATCGCGTTCAGTATAAGATCTTCAATTGATGCGAGAGAACGAATAAAAAAACAACGTTCCTTACTCGCTTGGAAAAAAATATATCTTTCAACACGTGCTGATTATACGAGAGTTCCAATGGACGTTTTACAACATATGTGCTAAATTTACGACATGTCGACAGGTCCAATTACGACGTATTCTGTCATTTTGCGGTAGCGTAGTGTGGTAAGCAGCAACCAACCATCATCATCATGGCTTGTTCCCTTTGAATCAACCAACCAACCAACCAACCAACCAACCAACCAACCAACCAACCAACCAACTAACCAACCAACCAACCAACCAACCAACCAACCAACCAATAGAACAGGTAACTGACTAACTAATTAATCAACCAACCAACCAACCAACCAACCAACCAACTAATCAATTAACGAAAACATAATCTCTTTGAATGTGAGGAAAACGCAGGGTTAATCAATCGATTGCCAAACATAGACAGCATCCATATGTTAATTACGTTGCACCGTCCATCTCATTATAAGAACGACAGTGGTCTCCTACCTGTGTTCGGCGAGGTAGATGGAGTCCAGCATGGTGAGGAGGTAGTCCTGCTGCTGCTGGATTGCAGCTACCACCTTCTCCGCTGTAGAGATCACCTACGTAGTGGACGAATGAATGGTTTACAACCAGTGAATACCTCGAAGCTGGTTGATGAATGACGTACTACCTACAACTTCTTCCCATGAATCAGAATCATAACAACGCCAGCTCAGGCGTATGATGAATGATTTAGTACACCCTACAGATGAAATAAGAAATAGAATATACTAGAAAACTCTGGAGTAAAGCATACGATGTTAGGGCACATACTATTTTGTCAAACCCCTCAGTAATGCACGTAGAAACATCAGTATCATACATCTATAGACTAGACATCTTTTTCTAAACCCTTTTACGTTATAGTTTCTGTGTATTCCCTTGCAGTTAGCCTTTCGACATGAGTTTGCGAATCAAGTTTGATACTTAAATTGATCGCAATACTTCACAATTTTATGATTGATAACAATCATTCTCTGGTTGGCATACCTACTGGACTAGTACTAGACATTTTTAACCTTTTTTTTACTTCATAATTTCTGTGTACTAGTATTCTCTTTAAGTTATCCTTAAACATGATTTTACAAATCAAGTTTGATACTTAAATCTATTGAAGTACTTAACGAATTTTATAGTTGATAACAATTATGTTACACCGAAGGACCGTTATACCTGATATACAGATAGTGAGATACAGATACATATACAGAATCATTCTCTGGTTGACGTACCTCGCTCTCCACTCTCTCCCTCTCCTCTCTCTTACTGTCCTCCGCCTCGGACAGCTGTCTTATGGCGGTCTCGAAGACGGGCACCTTTTCCCGGGCGGCCAGGAGCAACTCGCTGAGATGTTCGCGTTTCTCGGTCACGACGTCGGACATGAAGACGTGTTTGTGTGTCTTGTGGTCCTTCTTGAGGCACTGCGCGCAGACTGGGATCTCACAGGGCTCGCAGTAGAAGCGGACGGGGCAGTCCCCGTGGGAGTGACAGCGGGTGTCTCCGTCATCCGCCGCCCCGGCCTTCTCCATGTTCCCCGTCCGCAACTTCTCTCTCAGGCTGGAGATGAGGAAGTTCCCCTTCAACCCGGCCACGCCATTTTCGGGGAGGGCGGTCTCCTCCCGACAGAGGGGGCAGGTGATGTTTCGCGCCTTCCCGGGGACGTACTTCACCAAACACCCCTCACAGAACGTGTGCAGGCACGGCAGCACTTTCGGCTTCTTGTAGTCCTCGAAGCAGATCTTACAGACGAGGAATTCCTCGGTAATTTCGTCCAGAATTTTCGCCGACATGTTGTTAGGCCGGTTTTTCCTTCCCTGCTGTCACTCTACCCACCGCCCCCGCGTGCGATATTACCAGCCGGCCGCCCTGATATTAAAAACCAGTCACGCACACACTAGCTCATGATCGTCTGCGTTGGCATGGCAACGGGAGGTTAATAATTGATGAAATGGGTTGGCGGGGCCGGCTATACTCTCGTCTTCCCCACAGGCAAGGACATCACGTAACGAACGGCAAGCCAGTTTTCACCTTTGAAACCCGAAAACGCGTCTCGCCGGCCCAAACGCGGATCGATTTTGTTGGACCTGAAGGATGCTGGATCCGGAGAGAGCCGACCGACCTATCGGCTCTCGGCAACCTTCGGTCAGGGACACGTCATTATAATAATACCTATCCTATGACGACATCCTTGCTACACGTTAGGATAATGGCATAGCAGGCTGTGCTGCCAGCGTTTTAAAATAGACGTTTTTTCCCGATATTGCACTATTTACTGGTTGCTATTGCGTGCTGATGATGTATTGAATGGCAACCATTGAAATATAGGATAGTATCAAACAGAAAACGGTACCTTATCAGCGTTTAAAAGGCGATATTTCTAAACAAATTTTGGCGGCAGTGGGGGCTTCAAATTTGTGTGATGGCATAACTCGACTCTGTGACTGCACAACGACAATTAGATCACGCCTGAGATTACGATGCCTCATTACTAAACACAAGGCTAATATTATTACACATCGGCTGCTTTCTAATCAAGGGATCCGACCGCCTGACTGGGCTGTCAATCACCGAGGCGTGTTGATAACATGTTAGAAATTAGGCCACACCAACTCCGTTTGTGGTTCGTGAAACCCGGGGGATAAGTTGGCACTGCACAAAATCCATCTTTTACGCACATCTTAAAGCATACGTAAAGGTTCCGTTTCTTCACTTGCGTGTACCTTAACGCAAGCTTTAAGATGTGCTTAAAGATAGGATGGGTGTGGGATGGGTCTTTGTGACAGTGTTGTATTCCTGCAATTATCTTATAATTTTCTACCCATTCTCAAACCGACGATGAATGAATTACGGTCACATTCGTTGTACGACCGTCGTAAGATCGTAGATTGACGGCATTCACAACACACAGATGATTAATCTCCAAGCAGATCCCACGGTGACAAGACAGTATCCGTTGGCCAGAGCTGTGACCATTGGCCACCCTGTAACCATTTATAGCTCCGGTTGCTGATGGACTCTCCTCTGGCCAACGGATACTGTTTTGCCAACGTAGGATCTGCTTGGAGACTCTCTCCCGGCAAACTCCCTCGGCGTCAAAACCGTCCCTCCGCGGCATAACTCGTGTCGCTCCCCGAAGAAAAATCAACGCCGCCACCCCACAAGTCTGCGAAGGAGGCTAACAGAGGATGGCGTCACGGCAATATCTGTACAGGTCACGTCTAAACTATTAACCAAATTGAATGTTTCAACAACATATATCCACATCTATGCTCTGTTATAAAGTGTTACAACAAAGGTTAACGTACAAATGAGTGAGGAAATATCTAGTTGGCTCTGTCAGGAATTAAGTACAAGCAGAACGGATACGCTGTGTAAAAATCCTTCCTGAAGTGTCGGCTGTGCACTGGAGATAAAACAAATCGAATTTTGTAGGCGCCTTCTTGACTTGACTCATGAACCGGGCGATAGAGAAAGCAGCCAAAAGGCCCCCACAGCCAGGATTGTGTACGCACTACAAACGTCAGTGTACCGTAATTCCTTTCCTTTTTCGCTGCAGTAGATGTTTCGCTACAGAAAACCCAATTAAATTAAAAGCTTGCACGTTTCTCACTTCGTAGACTCTCCTAGATTAAAAAAAATCCGGTAGGATCTCTCGCATGAAATAGCCCATGTAAGAATTGACGAATGTTTTACATTGCGTAATATTTCCCTCTGGTTACAGTAACACACATGAGTCAGGTCCAGACGTTAATGTAGAAGTTAAGCCCCTATATGTATTCAGAGCCGCGGCACAGTTAAGTAAGAACTATCTGATCCCCGATAAATTAAACTATCACTGTGCGGCTGCTTTTCGCTGAGTGAACGTGTTGGATGAAGAGGACGGGACGACGCCAGAGCAACACCAACCATGTCTTTGTAGTTTTCACTCACGTGACTGTGACGTCAGCAACATTCGCCATGCTGGATGGTCAAACCTGGGAGTTGTCATGTAATTTTGAATTCGTTACCCTGAATTATGAATTATATAATATTCGTACGCTGTTTCTCATGGTCTCCAAGCATACTAGTATCCTATGGTTAGAAGACAATATCCATTGGCCTGAGGAGTGTCCATGTGCGGATAATCATCAGGCTCATCAGGTCAATGGATACTGTCTTGCCACCATAGTATCTGCTTGGAGATCAGTTCCTCACGTAAAGTCCCTGCTATGCTTCATGCTTCGTACGACAGGGTTACGACAGCAATTTGAAAACACTCTTGGGACAAAAAAGTCGCGCGACAAAAACAAACAAACAAACAAACCAAAAGAAAACAAACTAGAAATTCGTATGATGCATGTGACTGCGCTCTACCACTGAAAGTAAATCTCCAATCCCAGACTGTTACTCGTCTCAACTACAGTTCTGGCTACACACCAAATACAAGAGTTTGATCAATACAACAGCGGCGGGCGGTGCGAGCTTTTAAGGCACTTGTACTAATTACGTTCGGTGTTCGGTGTGTGCAGATCACGGGAGGGAGACGGATCCGCCGGGCGGGCGGCGGCGACACTGTGATTACTCATCGGTCTGCCGAAGCCTGGTGGAACTACTGTGCGTGCGTAGTCATGGCTCTTGGACGGTAGCCACAGATCTAATAACACAGTTATCTCTCCATAAATCTTACCATCCATTCGTCCTTCTATTAAGGCATTCATTCATCAACGTACCAGTCTGTCCATCCATCCATCCATCCATCCATCCATCCGTACATCCGTACATACATACATCCATCCATCCATCCATCCATCCGTACATCCATCCATCCATCCGTACATCCATCCATCCATCCATCCATCCATCCATCCATCCATCTATCCATCCATCCATATCCATCCATCCATCCATCCATCCATCCATCCGTGCGTTTTTGTGACCATGATGAGTAACTAATTAGGACATATGATAACTTCTAGTATACTAAAACAAAGCGTTTTACAGATCTATATGGACCACTTTCTTTATTCTACTGTCATCCAGCAAACAAAAATTGCCACTTCTTTTCCACTCTTTTTTTTAATACATGAGCTGTGAAACAACATTACGGCCACATTTTGGTCGGGCTGACGGGACACACACAGCAATTCAAAAACAAATACATATATTGTACATGTATATACTTGTGCAACTTTTCAAATGATATCCGGCGATTTCTTTTACAATATCAGACCACCCCCTTCCACCATGTCCACCATTTCTGCTCCACCCGAAAGTTAAGATCAGCTAGATAAAACAGATGGAGCTAGCCGCTGTAATCCATTTCCAACTAAATTAGTCTGAGAGAAACTCCAATGGTTCCGAATGTAAGTTCCTGGCCGTGAGCCAGCTATAGCCTGGGTGCCAGACCCTGGCGCTTAGAATAGAGAAAGAAAATTCACTGATCCCTCAACCGTCTCTCACCCAACATGCCCCGCTCACAACACGCCCGCTCCCAGAGTTGGTACCCTTCCTCGAATTGTCTATCCCTGCGCGAGAGATAAATTAGCCTATCGGTACCAGGCTTCGGGAGGCACCTGGGTGCGGCAAACAAACGTACTCTTTCGCGGACCAACTTCCCTGGTGTGTTATCTGTCTATTTGGCCAATTTCTTCTCTTTACGGCCGCCTCATGAAGCCTGGTAAAGGCTAAAATTAGCCCCCGGGTGCCAACTCTGTTATCGGGGCGTGTGGCTTCCCCCTGCCGAAGAAGTAACTAGAGGTCAACGATCTCACGCCTTCGTCAAAGGATGTTATCGTTAAGAAGGTAGAAGTGATATATTAGTCCCCCTAAATATGGAAGTTGGATCGTGAAAACTACCCCGGCCGATGCTACAGTCTGCAATCGTGCGTTGGGCAAAGGAAAACAGCTATGCAGGGCATGTAAGGCAACACCGCCTGTGAGCGGAGGGGCCAGCTACATGGACTGCTTAATGACTATCCCCTCTGGGACTTCAGCCTGTTGCCCACGTGTCACAATGTAGAGTAGTCCTATCATGGAAGGTAACTGAATTATAGAATTCTTTCATTAATTATGCAAATTAGATCATAATTTGCATAATTGTCATCTAATTATGTCAAGCATCACTTAAGCTACCTACACACCAAATATCAGGACGATCCGTCAACCGGTTATTGAGTTATCCTACTTAAAACATTTTCATACAAATGCTCCTGCAGTTCCAGAGCAAGCCGCTAGGGGGCCCAAACTTACGTCACTTCTTCCCGAGCACAAGAGCTATCTACCATCTAAAAATCATGACCCTAGCTTGTCCAGATCACCATATATCAAAACCGGAAGTTCCGCTGCAGTACCATAACGAGCCGCCAGGGGGCCCATATTCCTATCACTTCTAGGTCTCATCAAGACCTACCCACCTACCAAATATGAAGACAATCCATTTAAGCCTTCTTGAGTTATACTGTTTACAGACGCACACACACACACGCACGCCCACGTTTATTTCGATTCAGAGCTAACGGAGCGTGTGTGTGCCTGTGTGCGGTATTGTTAGGTTGGCCGTCCCCCCGGGGTATGTGGCATATGTCTCGTGTGAATAGAATTATGGTTCGAACGACGCCACGTAATCCGGTTAGCAAGAGAATTCATCGTATACCAAGGACATTATCCTTCATTGTACTGAGTCGCGTGATGCGTCTATAGATTTAGGCCGAACAAAGTTCATTCAAGGGTAACATCGACTTGTTCATCAATTCATTTTTTCACTCTCTTTTGAAAACCTTTAACGTTTTGTTTGTGCAATCACAGTATCTAGTGTCCGACTTCATTTTTGTTCGTCCTCTTACATCAGACGTGAGGTTACCAGAAACATCACGTTTGTACGCCTCCAAACAGAACTGGTGGCAGCTGTAAGGCCCTGTAAGCTATACAAGAGGCGTGACGTCATGAAGGTCACAAGATAAACATGAGTTTTTAGCTCGATCTTTAACGGGGATCAAATCGAAAAAAAGGATTAGATATTTAACCAATCATCCTGTTTAAACCTTGACGTAAGAAAGTGCTTGTTTGCATAGAATTTGCATAGACAGACAAATCTTATAAAAGGAGCAGAGTTCGGGTAGAAGCTCCTTGGTTTATGGGAAACCAGCAGTGTAACACATTGAATGAAGTTTAGTGCATTTATGTAAAACTCGCTAGGTGGCGTCAGTGAAGGAGAATCATTCACGACAACAAATTCACACTTTTGCACTTGCAGCATTTTTCAGGATATAGAATCCCTGTCGTGCAAGCCAACTTTATTACAGAATTTCCGTACAATACTTTCTGCCATTAGCAACAATTTCATTTTAACAGTTCAAAATCTACTCGAACTATAAAAGAACACTACATTGACACTGAAAACTTAATATCTTTTCATATACTCTAACATATCTACCCCGTTGCATCATACCATTAGAAATACTTAAAGCGTTTCCATTAAAAATCATTTAAATTGCATTTTCAATATTGCAACTATTTGGCTTTTACGCCGACAGTGAACTTTGACCTTCAACGCTCTGCGTATGACCCTGACCCTGACCGCTGACAGGGCCAACGCGCTATTTGCCGTACTTCTTCCTGAGGCGCGTCACCATGGTTTCCACCATCTTGGGGAGGTCATACTCGTGGTTCCACCCAAGGTCATTCCGCGCACCGCTGTCGTCGAACACTTCCGGCCAGGTGTCAGCTGAACCGGAAGTAGAAAAACATTAGTTCATGTTAGTCGTTTACACAGTAACACATGATTACGATTTCTTTTGTCAGGGTCTATCAGTCACATGATACTATCAATGTGCACTAAGATAAGTGTATGTAAGGTTGTTTTGTTTATAGTACTGAAATGCCTTCATCTGATGGCGTGCTTGGCATGAGATGGTGGTCCCAACATACCGATTTGTTGTCTGTCGTCCGGTTTGTAGGTGACTTCCAGATTGGGGATGTGTTTCTTTAGTTCCTCTGCAATCTCCTCTGGTGTGAAACTCATGGCTGTGATGTTGTACGTCCGCAGCTGGGGACGACAGTTTGAAAAGATCAACATCCACATTTTATTAATGTCGGAGCAGAGCTAAAATTGAGAAGCATCTTCTATACTTAAATTCCATTTTCCGTTCCTCCCATCTAATGGACCGGTATGTGTGGTCACGTGATACCTTCCAGTCTTCATCCGGGGCCTCTAGCATCTCGACAGTAGCCCGGATGCAGTCGGGTAGGTACATCATGGGCAGGCGCGTGTCCGGCCGCAGGTAACACTCAAACTTCCCCGTCTGGATAGCGTCGTGGAAGATCGCTACTGCATAGTCTGAAATCATACATGCAAAATCTTTCAACATTGAGTACACAGTAGACGTTGTTATGTACTAATAAGGGATAGGGGAAAACTCACGGCTCTCTTTTAGTTTACCGGCAACGTATGTTGTTGATCTCAATGAATTATCTTTTATCCCTTTTCTTTGCATGATCATTAAAACGCGCATGGAAACATACGTCAAACTGAACTCCACACAAAAGTAGTTGACAAAATCAGCTTTGTTTTGTTTGTTTACAACGACGACCGCCAAGATGATGATGACGATGATGATGATGATGATGTACCTGTGGTCCCTCCTCCTGGCATGGTGTCTGCCGAAATGACTCCTGGGAAGCGAGCACTCCGGAAGTCCAGTCCGAACCTGTGGTTGTAGTACTGTGGATGACGGTTTTGGTAATGTTAGTAACTAAAAACTTTGTTGAACTTTATAGTCTGTATTTAAAGCAGATTGGGCTCGATTTTGCGCACCAAGGAGGTTAAAAATGGTTTTTGACCTCCTTGTGCGCACCTGGTATAGAGAAAGAGGCACTGTCAGACACACAGACAGACAGAGAAACAAACAGAGACATATCCCTTTATCCTCCATATTGTTCGCTTTTGTTTATGTACCTATAAAACAAAGAGGAAAAGAGGGAGACCCAAACTGACATGGCGACGCACTCTCCAAAAAGACCTGGAAAGTAGAGGGATGTCACTGGCAGATGCTGAGACTCTGGCCAAAGACCGAACAGAGTGGAGGAAACTTGCTGCCCAATGTGCTATGCACGGGAGGAACTAAGTCTAAGTAAGTAATACAAAGCAGCCCTTACCTCTCCCATGAGTTCCGCATGCACCTTGGCCACCCCGTAGATGGTGCGGGGCCGCTGGATGCAGAGGTCGGGGGTGGGGTTCCGCGGGGAGGTGGGGCCGAACGCGCCGATGGTGGACGGTAGGAAGAGCCGCAGGTTGTAGTTCTTACACAGCTCCAACATGTTGTGCACGGACTCAATGTTGATCTGGATAGCCAGGGGCACGTTGGATTCGCCGATTACGCTGTGAGGGGAGGAACAGCAGATTAGTCTTTGCTGTCACGTGACTATGACGTAATCTAGCGTCCGCCATGTTGGTAGGTGAAACCATCTCACACAGTTCCAACACTTGACACACCGGCTGAATGTTTATCTGAAAAAGGAAGAAAGTCAAAACGCCCAATGATCCCGAGTTTCCCATAAGCAATTAACTTACCACAATCCTAGTCATAAAACAATAAACATCACATAACAATGGAAATGTTGCTAAGAGTTGGCTAAGACATTCTGATAAAGAAATGACTACACAATTTGCAGTTTAAGATAAAGCAAAGTTCGCATGTGTTTGCGAGCGGTAGTACTTTGCTCAGGGACGAATTCTTTTTGCTGTTTCATTTTAATTTTCCTCTAGGCTTTTCAGCCAAACAAGAAGCTATTCGGTCATGCAAATTATCTAGACGAATTAGATGCGTTTACGTTAAAAAATTAATAAGGAAAACGCTTTCAATAAGATTTTGGATTAATACCAACTTCTGAGGTAAACTTTGTTGATCTTGTGAAAATTTTTACCTCCCCCCACTTCCTCACCTGAGCAAGGCGCTGAAGTGCACCACCCAGTCGATCCGATGGTCCACCACGAACTGCCGCATCATGTCCATATTCATCACGTCTAAGAACTTGTACGGGCCTATTGGGAAAAGGGCATAGGTAATATTTGTCCCCCTCTAATGCCACGATTGTATACTTTAAGCGTATGACGTACCAGCCTGCGATCTGTCAGCCAATGAGATACTTCCCCTTCTGTTTTAAACTTTTTGGAGGGGAAGTTACTAGCCAATCAAAACGCGTAAAATATTTTCATTTCTATGTTTTTTGTTTTGCATTTCTACGTTTCGACCTGGGGCTCTGTTTTGTTTACGTCGAGGGGGCCTTCACCTTTGACACTAGTGGTCATGCGCAATCTTATTTGTGAACCTCCTTAATCTGTGAAGAATGTGCAAAATGCTGTTTATGCACTTTGTAATTTGCAATGGTTGGCACCGTCTCTCTGAGGCTTTTGTCACCAGCGGTCACCGTAGTGTAGTGGTTATCACGTGCGCCTCACACGCGCAAGGTCCCCGGTTCGATCCCGGGCGGTGACAATTTTTTTAGGACATTTTTTTCCATAAAAAGACACTTTAAAAGCTTCATGTTAATTAGATCCAGTATTCACATGAGGATAATCTGTTTTTCTGGTGGAAACGTTCTTCGCAATCTGGCCCATATTTCATTATATATAGGCATAATTATTTTGCGATCAATCCGTAATAATGCCGCATGGGTCGCATAAGGTCCGTCTTGCTTGTGTGAAGCTTGGATTTAAAATAACCATGAACTCCTCTGAATATACACATGTTTCTCACTACATCTATCACCGGTTGGTTAGGAGTGGGGATATATGGCGATAAAGCTCTTTAAATCTGGAAGGGCAATAAGAGGGTACTATAACAAGTCCCAGACTGACCGCTTGCCGCCAGCTCCTCGTCCGGAAATCTCCGCCCTGTGGCGATCACATTGTCCCGACCGTACTTCTTCCTGCGAGGATATAAAGAAATTGATTTTCGATTTTCTTTCATTCATACTTTCCCCTTCATTCATTCATTCATTCATTCATTCATTCATTCATTCCTTATCCCCCTTCCTTCTTTCATTGAATGGAAACGTGGCAATACTAGTCAGTCTTTGATTTATGACGTCACGTCCCAACACGCTATAAGGTGTTTGCACTCACGTGACTATGACGTAAGGGATTATCCGCCATTTTGGATGGTTAAACACGGAAGTCGCCAGGTGAGTTTGAAACCTACATGCGTCATTCCAGTCACGTGAATCTTTAGGTCTGACCTTCCCAGGTTTAACCAAGGACATTACATATAATGTCCTTGGTTTAACCAACCAACCAACCAACCAACCAACCAACCAACCAACCAACCAACCAACCAACCAACCAACCAACCAACCAACCAACCAACCAACCAACCAACCAACCAACCAACCAATATGGTGGCTGTGACGTATAGGTGGAGTATCCTCCCATCTAGTCTCACCTGAGTTCCTCCGCCAGCGGCGCGCCCAGCTGTCCCTGCACACCTGTGAAACACACAAGGTTATTCATAAACCCCTGTATGACGTACAAGGTTACCAATAAACACTTGTATGGCTCCGGTCCTTCGGCTGAGTGTTTGTGTTTCTACCAGGGGTCGTTAAGGCCACGTACACTGCAAAATAAGTGGCCTGTGTAGATAGATAAATGATCCGTGCGTCCACGGACTTTGCTCTTGTAAGGAGGGAGGGGGAGGGATGAATGAAGAAAAGGGATAAAAGCAAGGAGGGAGAGAGGAAGAGAGGGAAATCGAAGGATAGGGATCGAGAGAGGGGGACTAAGACGACAGAGAATGGTAGAGAATCTTTCCTTCAACACCACGAAACTGTGACTAACCAAAAATATTTTGTTTTGTATAAGGATGCTCGTGTATAATCGTTTCTCCTCTATATCATTTTTTTTTGGTTTTTTTGTTTTGTTTTTTTGTTCAGAAATTGTAACATGACAATACAAAGTGTGCACTAGGCAGCAAATATGCTGGTAGCGTGCACACCTAACACATAATACTCATTTACACCTGAGTCAAGTGAGGAAAGTCGTGTAAAGTGCCTTTCCCAAGGGCACAAGGTCGGTGGCATGTCAGGACTCGAACCCGGGACCTCTTGGTTCCGAGTCGAGTACTCTGTCGTTGCGCCATACGACCCCACATCATAAAGCATTTATATTTTTCCTCTCTCTTTCTCTCATTTTTTCGTCAAAAACCATCGCCGCAAATTTTCTGCATACGTGTTGGCGGTGGGAGAAACCATTCTGAAAACTCAGCGGGGTTTGGTTGTAAAATGTTGACTTTTCTAACAGTTCAACAATGGCATGTGAGTGAACAGGTGGGCGTGTGCATATATACAGCAACAAAACAAGCTCGCAATGAAAAAAATCTTACATTTAAACATCACTAAATCCACACCGATTATTGCACGATACTTGCACCTTTAAAACTTAGCTATACGAGACATTTACTCATTGAACTACATTTTGGAAGTATGTGAAGTATGATTCTTCGGTGAAAGTGTCTGCGCACGTTGCAGTGTTTGCATTGTGGGACTTATAGCTTAGCGTTGTTTTGTCGCCTAGAACGCGGATGTTCCACAAGTTATGTCAACAAGAACGTACGTACCCAGAATGTAATACAAAACAAGGGTGTACTCGCGTATATAAGGATAATGTTATGTATATAGCTTCCATATAGCTGTGTCCTAAGAGAAATCGTATGCAACGCCCGTTACTGTGGTGCAGAATTAACCAAACACCCATCAAATACCGCATCACATTCTGAGTATGTGCTATGTCAGCAGAACAATAGCGCCAGAAAGGGTCTGTAGGTATGTAACGTTATGTTTGTACGTGCAAAGACACAAGAATTTCCTCACCTGTTATCAATACTCTCGGTCCGTTTGCGACGCTTGACGCGTGAAAGCACCGCGCTAGCCCGGGCAGACCTCGTTGCACAAGCCGACCACTCCAAGCCATGGCGTTATGTAAACTTACAACGCTGCGAAACCCACTCAAAACGGGTATATTGACTCTTTTGAACTTCCTACAAACCTTGCATCAGCTGCGGCAAGGCTACAACTTGTATGACGCAAGACCACTTTAGTACGTCATAACATCCAACCAATCAGACCGCCGTAAGAGCCTGGCTGACCAATCAGTGACGACCTGGGATTACCGTCGACCAATCGCAGCGCGCACAACTGAGACGGTCTTTACTAAGAATAAACAGTGGTCACACCAGGATGTAGCTAGTGTGCAAACATACTGAGTTGTGTTGGGGCGATGAAACGGGACTGTGTGCAAGCAACGAACAAATTCTTCTCGACACAACACTAGTCGAAGAATTTGGTAAAAAGGGTGAACAATCTGCTAGAGGAGATAGCTAGCCTGGAAAAGACCAGCCTTGCGTCTTGGGAGATCTCCCAAAGGGAATTGTTCACCTCAATTTATTCGAATCATTCATATGCTAGAAAAATGATTCTGTATTCAGTGTCTGCTTGGAAATTAAGTCTTAATCAGACTGTGCTAAATCCCCGTGCGTGAGTTCTGGTTGTTTGATCTTGTTTGTTTTGCATGGGAAGCTGAACAAACTAATGTTCCACCACGAGTAGGGAGGCAACATACTATGACTTGTTCCAATGCGTGTGTGTCCGAAAAACGGGACAAGTTAGAAAACCTTACTCTCAACCAGACTATAATAGGGAGAATATTTGCCAGGGGAGTTTGGCAGCCTTGTGGTTTGACTGGCCGCGCTTCGGAGGGGGAAGTTACTAGTAAGCCTCCCGTGGACTGACTCTACTGGCCAGCTATCCGCTTCTTTTGCTCCGTACCCCCGTAGGAAGGCCTGGTGGAGGCCAAGAAAACCTTGCGTTCTTCCCTCCTTGTATCTGCTTGGAGATTAGATGAAATAGTTATTGCACCACATACAGAGAATTTCAACACAAGAAAAATCTTGTATTGAAAGAAACGAATGATCGATTTTCTGATTTTTTTTTTCTTCATTTTGGCACGGGACCACAAGCTGGTACCGGTATGACGTCATCACCTCCGAATGACCCCCTCAGCTGTTACAGGGTCACTGACCCACCTACGGTTTACTGTCCTACATTCTAAAAACTAGAAATATCGAACTCCGAGAGCGAAAAACTCCAACAAGGAAGCAAAAAATTTCCTTATAGGAGCCATGTGCACATCCTTAAATTGGCGCCTGTGTCATTCAATATCAGCTTCGATATAGTCTACGGGTATCACAGAGAGGGCAAGGTTTAGGTCAACTTATAGCAAACAAACAATAGAACAGCTGCCAGGCTTCCCATTGTTGCCGCCTATCTACTGAAATAATCTTAATACAATTCCAGCATTTGACATGTACGGTAGTCGCTATATCCCTGTGGGCATGTACTGTACTGAGATTATCGATCATCGTACGTCGATCCGTTCGTCTGAAGTGAGGAAAAATTCCGCTAGGTAGCGTTTCAGCTACAGCTGTGCAACCCCTAACATTTTAGTGCGTTAGACGGTCAATTGATGACTACAAGTGAACAGATATTTAACAGCATAGATATATTCTGAGCAAGCATTGCGTTTTTTTGATATCTATTTCTATTCTATCGAGCCAGAATGTCGTTTTCTCTAATCTAAAATAAGAGGAAGTGCGTCAACAAAAAACAGCTGTCTAGAAGTACATGTACATTGTACTCAGTTTTAAATTCACATCATTTGTAGATGAAAACGGAGAATCGTGATTCAATGTGTACATCTTTGTAGAAAACAACGGTAATTGGTTGCCTTGTTAGAAAGTTATTTCTTTTTGGCGTAATAGGCACTCAAAATAATATTAGCTATACAAAGAACATACGAAAGATAGAATATGTACCCAACCTCCACAAATGTGTGAAAACCGTATTGCACACAATAAAACACAAAGATTGCTGTCCTCAACACAAAGACTGGCACGTCAACAACAAAAACCATGACGAAGGCAAACACGTGATTCAGATGAGGGTCGGGATCGATGACGTCATACTGTAGTAGACGATGACCTTCGTAGCCGACGGTCAAGGTCATGAAGATGAAGGCGAGGCAAACAAAGGCGACGATGGCGTTTGTGAGAGCGAATTTGTCTTGGAAGAAAGCCGTGTCTTGAAGGAGGTGGGTAAGGAGGGAAGAAGCGCTGAGCGTCTGAAGGGTCCAGTAGAGGCAGAACTCAAGGTGTTGTCTGCGATGGTGGTGCCACGTCATCACGTGTGACGTCAGAAGGGCAACGGCCGAGATTTGAACCATCCTGGCTACCTGTGGGACGCGTTGATACAACATTTTCATTGGTCATCTCAGGTAAGGAGGTTATGCTTTCGACGGCGTTGTTCGTTGATTAGTCGATAAGCCACAAAGGTATATGAATATACTCCCATTATGTTTTTGTTTGTAGATAGGCCTTGGGTGGGGAGGCAGTGGCTAAATTTCAGAGCGGTTTGGATCTATTTTTAGAAATTATTACATCGCCGTAATGAAGCGGAATTTCTTGAAAATTGCATGAACATGTTTTTAAAAATGAACTTACGTCATCACCGTCCCATGATCCCCAACTTCCCGCCATATTCGCAAAGACGTCAGACGTATTGATTGCCACGCTTGCGACGGTCGTTTCCGCATCTACTACGAGCCCGTACATCTTCTTTATGTCGTCCGAAATTGCCGTGAGGTTGAGAGAGAAAACGGTCTCTGTACGGCCGAGGGATTGCAGTACACACCTGCACAGATAGGCGGCGCAACCCACCATACATGTTTCGTTTCTGATCGCATAAAAAGCGTTGTTTGATTGTGACGTGTTTGGTGCTGTAGGACGAGTTACGCCAAATCCGAATGACTGTATCTCCGAGCATGCGCAGTTAGCACCCTTCCCCGACCGGAAAACCCAGGGAACGAGATCCACGCAGATGTAGGTGAGGACCTGGACGGAGAACAGGAAATGGACCGGCCACCTGCAGGATTGTGGGAATAAAAAGGCACTGAATGAAAGGGAAATAAAAGGAGAAATAAATAAAAAATTAAAGAACAAGCAGTAAGGAACTATACTAGCAAAAGAACACCTACATTTGAATTAAGAAAAAGATAGAATCGTCCAAAACATTCGAGGAGAAAAAGATTTGAAAAACATAACAACAAGACAAAGATCTGTTAATTGCAGGTTCAAAATTTTCCTCATGGATTTCACACTAAATTCGCCATTGTTAAGTGTTTCATGTATCCAATTTTAATTGCGCTTGTACATGTGACCGTGCGCGTATACAATGTATATGGTACATGTATATGTATGATATTGCCACTCCTTTCCATTATACGCGTATATACCTGTTTTTTGGAAAATGATGAAAAGATCAAACTGTGTATGTAAAGAAAACACATACACGACGAGTATTTCGTTGCAGACAACAGCTATATTTACAATAGTGCGGACTCGAGTCAAAGCTTACATGTATCGATCGACTGTACATTTTTCGCTTCACCGTGCTATTGTTTTGAATTGCTTATCTGATACGTCCGGTGTCAGTCTTTTTAGAGAAACAGCAGGTAATACAGAAATATCGATTTTTTTTAAGGCAGCGCTGTGCTATCTTAGAATCTGCCATTCCGAATTCGTATTGTAGTATACCAATGACATTATACAGGATAATGTCCTTGAGTGTACTATAAATCATAGCTTTATTCATATATCATGACAATAAAGTGTGTTCACATGTCGGTGTAATACAGGCCACAGCCGCCACCGGACACACTGTGGGCGATACGTCATAACGCGTCTTTGACGCTTCCTATTGATGATATCACTATTTGCCAGGCGGCAGCCTCGAGCGGGGATGTAGCTCAGTGGTAGAGCGCACGCTTTGCATGTGTGAGGCCCCGGGTTCGATCCCCGGCATCTCCACATTCCTTTTATTTTAGTAGAAGACCATCTTTTAGAACAACATTTCATCATACAATTGGAGCTTTTTGTTTTTCTGTGGAGCGTTTTCACTCACTTTCTATTTCAATGAAGCCGGTAGCTATAGATGCTCACCACATTGTCTGTACATGTGACGGGATCGAGTCCCATTTAGATGGATTGTAGCTCAAGCGTACACAGAATTTCTGTTTTACGAAGGTCACAGTCTAGATTTGGTTTTGCTTTTTGGCGACGCCTCAGGAGCGGGCCTCTCGTGTAGAATTGGGACAAAACCACATTGAATTTGAAAAGTAAGAATAGCGACGTAGCCTCGAGCGGGGATGTAGCTCAGTGGTAGAGCGCACGCTTTGCATGTGTGAGGCCCCGGGTTCGATCCCCGGCATCTCCAGTCTTTTCTTTTAATCTTTATCTTGACCTGCAAAATATATATTTTTCTTTCTGCGTGCAGTACTTCAGACACAAAAAATCTGACGCGACAGGGCGAAGAATGGCATTCTTTTGCAATATCGGAGCTCACGTTTTTCCGAGAGTTTCATGATGACGACGTCGTGTATTTTCGCATATCTATCAATTTTGTTGAGGGTATAGCAACTTGCCCTTTTCACAGGAAAAGCCTTGAAAAATTACATTGAGAGGAAGAGATGACCCGTAGGGGATGTAGCTCAGTGGTAGAGCGCACGCTTTGCATGTGTGAGGCCCCGGGTTCGATCCCCGGCATCTCCACAAATCTTTTTCTTTATAAAGCAATTCTCTTGCGATAGAACATGAGCTGGTAACTATGAAATATATTCAATTGTGCGTGAAGCACACGTACACGACAAAGTACGCGGAATCTCCACTCATCCTTTTACTAATGAAAACACTGTTCCTTTCTCTCCCCGGTTGGTTAACGTTGTGATAGCGCTTACTGCACCTTTGTTTATTTTCCTTGCTGCTTACTGAACCCATGTCATCTCACCCCTGAGCCTGCAGGATGGCTATGCAAGAATGTCTGTCAACAAAACAAACACTTGCGTGTCTACATGTACATACTCACATATATGCACACACACGAGTAGGAGTTGCCCAAGGGTTATGTCAATGCAGGGCACCCCATCACTCACGAATGCATCGACAACATTTAGTTAATTGTTGTTTGGCGTAATACAACGGCGCAATACAAGTTTAGAGCATGACAAACTGATTGGCTGGCACAGATACAGATCTAGAATAGCAACCTATGCTAGCAACGCAGGCAGTACATTGTAGATCTTTGAAGGGGAATGGCCCGTTACATATTACTTTATCATTACATATTACTTTATGATTATCATTACATATTACTTTATCATTACATAGAACTTTATCATTACATAGCAGTGAACCATTACGTAGAACTGAACCATTACATAGAACTTTATCATTACATAGAACTTGACTGTTACTTAGAAGTGAACCATTACATAGAAGTGGACCAGTTGTAGATGTAGGTTCGATAGAAATTTGTGTGTTTGAAAAACAGAATATTAATCAGAGTACGTTATGATCGTCTCTCCCAACACCTGCTTGGGACTTGAAAAAGTTAGCACCTGCTCTGATCACGTGACACCCCTTCAAGGTCATGACATAGCCTTACCAGATGCAGTCGTAGAAAAGCCACCTCCTCTGCGATCCAGGCACCATGAATTCACTCTCAGGCCGACACGCGTACGTGGTTACCCCAAGTCCTGCTAAAAACACCAACACCAGCGCGTAGGAGGGCAAAGCACTGACCCACAACAATGTGCCGCCATCTTGTTCTGACCCCTCTGCAACAGCAAGGTCGTTCTGGACCAGCACCCTGATGTACAGCCACACCCCGCTGGTTGCCACTAGCAACAGGGACGACAGTTGAAGGCGAAGGAGCCAAAAGCGCGGGAATTCACGATCCGAGTCTTTCATGGCTGTGCGTGTGTGTAGGTATATTTGTGTGTGTGGCCGGTGGGTAGGTCCCCGGGCCTGGCATAGAAGGGTTGTGTGGTAGATGTGGGAAATGTTTAACCTGATCAAATATGCCGTGTGACAGCGTCGTTTCCGTGGCGACGGTGCTCGACGGTACTTCATACACGGAGATGAACATATAAACGAACTTAAGGAGGACAAAAATAGCAGCTGTAGATGTAGGTTTGATAACGATGAATGACGTATAGGTTCTGCAAGGAGGTTTCTGGAACATTTCACATACATTTCCTCTAACGTATTGCAAGTGCATCTGTAGATACTTGTATCAATTAAGTACTTGTCACTTATCAGAGTTCACTACTTTATTACAAGTAGAATAATAGTTTATATATTCAGTTGCTTTATTGTAGAAACAAGAAAGGACATGTAAGACTTGTTGCAAAGGTAGCATTGATGTTTACGTAGATATCAAAAGTAACTTTTATGACGATGGTTAGCTTCCTTCTCCCAGGGGGAACACGTTTTCAGACACACACAACCTCCGACCTTCCTTCTACCTGTCTTAATACTTGTATCAGCATGTTTCCGAAAGAGCGGGGCGTATAATGTGGCGATTCTCCAGTTAAACTTACGATTTTCCCCTTCTGACATCTGCTTGGTTTTCATTCATATGGTAATGTATCCGACAGCGAAAACGTCACTTATACAAAGACTGTGACCACTTCTGCAAGCGATCAGCTGATCGCATATATTCACAGTTTCTTACGCAGTTGAAATATTTTTGATTGCTTAGTAGTCATTTATAAATCAACTTTCGCAGTTTAGTGTGTAATGTCAAGTCGTGATCTACTACCTAGTCTATTCCCTCTGCACTAAAAGGCAAGTATACTCCCGTACTATACAAATCTGCTCTAGCCTTCTTACATTTCTCTTTCCTATTCAAGTAAACACATAAAAAAACATCACATAAATATCCAACGGTCATTGGAGAAAAACTTTATTTCCTGTCACACAGCTGCGGCAAGGACGGTCCCATTTTCTAGCAAGTAGGTGACAAATTCGTTTGACCTTCCTGACCACTTATATTCCATAATGAAGGCAACTTTTTTGTTCACCTTTTTTTCACACGCTCGCATCAGTTTTGTCATGCCCAGAGGATGTCATCCATATGATCACACGTCAGTATGACCTAATAAATAAGACATTACCATAAACAGAATCGCAAAATACTAAGATATTTTGCATCAATTTGCATACATTAATCAATTTTGTAAAATATTGGAGATGCTAAAAAATGATGATGAAAACCGTGAAAAATACAAAGAAAATACATATATACATGACTTTCACATGGGAAATATTGATAAACTCCATGTCTTAGAATAAATAGTGACAGAAATGAAGTTGATACAACTCTGACGTATATATGCCCAAACGGTTATATACGTATACCTGAATAAATATACCTAAATATACCTGAACAAAACATGTCTACAACAAATACTTCCAAAACCTCTGCTACCTTCGCTAACACACCCTGAGAATAAATGTGCAGTTACCTTGAACTTGGAAGTCATTTCCAAATTTCAGGAACAACATATTGGAAGCCGTATACATTTCAAATTGTTACTTGACGTAACCATTTGCTAGAGGCCTAACTTTCTGTTGTCTTTCCAAGTAACAAATACATCGTGCACCCAGTGCCAGTGTACGATGGCCCAAATGGGCAACTTTCTTGGTCTATGCAAATGAAATGGTTTTGCGTAGACGACGAAAGTTATCCTTTTGGGCCACCATTGAAGTGTAACCTTTGACACACAATCAAACTAGAATATACTTCCGCCTGTATAGTATGATCTTACTTATAACTACATGTATCTTGTTCCCTGACCCCCACCCCCGCTCAAATACCACGTACACACACTCCACAAAACCGCATCATTTGAATACTGAATAATATTTGTAAATAGAAATACAAAATGTTTCCTTATACATAACTCATTTTAACATAAGTCAAAAAGATGTACATTACTGTCGCCGAGAAGTTGTAGATTAATCATGCTAAATAATTATATATGGAATGTTTGTGAAGTCATGCATTGAGTAAGCTGTCATGTGACCGAGCCTTCTCGACCAATAAGAAGTGAGAAATAATGCAGATGACGTAGATGAAAGAGGTGCCGCTTTTTCTTTCATAGATTGCTCGCTGTCCAATCGGAGCGTTTGTTACGTTGTGGCGTCTAGAGGTCCACGTCTATTTCTGACGGGGCGTTGGAGCGCCTGAGCGGCGTCCGGACGGACCCGTTCTCCGTGCCGTTGTCGTAGTAGTCCACCCGGGAGTGGTAGGACGGGGGCGCCTCCCCGCGGCGAGGAGGATAACTCCAGGGAGACGGCATCATCTCGTATTCGGCTAGTTCCGCTGGCAGGTAAGATTCTGTATAGGGAAGAACGAGTAGATTTATTCATCCATCACTTCTGTCAGAAAGGTGACATGTTGAAGGTAGATTATTTGCTTGTTTCTGCTGTTGTTTCAACACCTTTTCATGATTTTGGCATCAGTGCGCATGGTATGCGGCATATCCGGGAAACAAGCTGCAAAATTACGCGTCTTACATTATAACCCACCAAAATGGCGGACGAAATATTACGTCATTGTCACAACAGGTTGCCCGGGAGATGGCAAAGTCGGCACGACCCCTTCAGCGCTTAACCCACCAACATGGCGGACTGTACATTACGTCATGGTCACGTGACTGCCCTTACCTTCAGGCATGAGTGCGAGCTGGTTGCCCGGGAGACGGCAGACGCGGTACGCCCCCTGCAGGGTGAAGGCGCCGTTGTTGGAGCGGCGGAGAGTCGGTACGGGCTGGAACCTGGCCTGGACCACTCGCTGTGAGGAGGGGGGGGGGGGGTAGAGTCAGATAGCTTTTAACTCTTTGGCTGGGTACAATACGTTTCAAGAAACACAACAATCGAGTCTGATGGCAATCTAAAATATAAGAGAAACGTACTTTGATTCAACGTCATAAGAAGAATATATTTTTCTGACACTTCCACAGAGGTATGTTAATTTTACTACATGTATATCAATCTTGTAGTATGTACTTCTGGGCTACCGTAGTTTCTGTACTTCTTTTTTCGTGTCACCTACCGGAGTCATCTCGGTGGAGGACCTCTCGCTGCTGGAGCGGGTGAACTGTCGCCGCTCCTCGGGGTCCCCCTCCCCCTGAGGCGGCACGGACACACACACGTCAAGCGACACCAGCAGAGCGCCCACGAACGCCCCCGTGGCGTTCAAGAACGCTACGGCTTCTGTAGCCAGGAACAGCGCCATAGCGCCACCGGTGATGCGCCGCTGGAAATAAACGTCCTGGAATGATGGGAAAAAATCTTCATCAAAACAATGAAGTCAACGGTCACACGTCACAACTTGCAGATATGAATACCATATCATAAAATGCGGGGAAAGGCAAACATGATGAGACAGGGGGAAATCAACTTTTCAGACGCATTCAATTGCGCGTCTTTAAACAACCAACATGGCCGACGCTAAATGACGTCAAACGGTCACGTGAGTGCAAACTCCCCCCTTCCCCTCCCCTGATCGAGTGAACGCCTTGTATGTGACCAGAATTCGAATACTTCAATGAAGAAGTCACCGCACTTTCCATATAATTACTTGTTGATCAATGATGACTTTAAGCCTTAATCGTACATTTCATATATACATTGTATAAACAGCTAAAGAAAGAAACCCTTCAATTGGAACGTTGAAATCTAAATTTTCTGCTAGAGGAAAGTGCCAGACGCTTCACTGACCGTTGTAGGATGTATATTTTTTGAGCAGGCGTCTAGAAAATATGTCTCGTCTTGCTTCCAGGCTAAACAAAGAACGCTTTGAAGTGGCACTACAAGATGGCGACCGGAAACAAACCAAGTCCTTATTACAGACACAGGTGTCATTTCTGTAGTGTGTGTAGATAATAGATGGTATTTGTTGACCCTTGATTAGTTTGACACCCATTTTTTCATGACAAACGGAGACGTCAGCTGTGCCACTTAAAAACGCTTCCTGCGGGCAAAATTATAAAACAGTCGCGTAGTAGTCTTACAGTATCGTACTAAGATGTCCTCGATTGACGTATTTTTGTTTACAATCAAGGCCCTGTCTGTTTTCTTTGTACAATAAGGCATACATTTGCACTTTTACATAAGATCTGTCTGTCTATAACACTGCACGAAATAAGGGATTTACCAAATTTACGTGGGGTATGTAAATGCCTGGTAAATGTGACATATAATATTTACCCACAAATACCAAATATTTACCCGGTAAATCTGTGTAAATATTTGGTAAATACGTGGTAAATGTATTTTATGTGTAAATGTTAGGTAAATACATGGTAAATGTATATACCACTCTGATGAGCTGAGAAAAAATATTTATGTCAATCTTACTCTCAAGAGCTTATCTGGGGCTTTCTAAGGCAGACACCAGGCAAATCCAATGTAAAAGCCCCGGATAAGCTCTTATCCGGGGCTTACATATAAACCCATGATAAAAGCCCCGGATAAGCTCTTATCCGGGGCTTACATATAAACCCTGGAAAAAATCCCCAGTTAAGCTCTTATCCTGGGCTTACATATAAACCCATGATAAAAGCCCCGGATAAGCTCTTATCCGGGGCTTACATATAAACCCATGATAAAAGCCCCGGATAAGCTCTTATCCGGGGCTTACATATAAACCCATGCAGGATAAAAGCCCCGGATAAGCTCTTATCCGGGGCTTACATATAAACCCAGGATAAAAGCCCCGGATAAGCTCTTATCCGGGGCTTACATATAAACCCATGATAAAAGCCCCGGATAAGCTCTTATCCGGGGCTTACATATAAACCCATGATAAAAGCCCCGGATAAGCTCTTATCTGGGGCTTACATATAAACCCGAGAAAAAAGCCCCGGATAAGCTCTTATCCGGGGCTTACATATAAACCCGAGAAAAAAGCCCCGGATAAGCTCTTATCTGGGGCTTACATATAAACCCGGGATAAAAGCCCCGGATAAGCTCTTATCAGGGGCTTACATATAAACCCATGATAAAAGCCCTGGATAAACTCTTATCCGGGGCTTACATATAAACCCAGGATAAAAGCCCCAGATAAGCTCTTATCCGGGGCTTACATATAAACCCATGATAAAAGCCCCGGATAAGGTCTTATCCGGGGCTTACATATAACCCATGATAAAAGCCCCGGATAAGCTCTTATCTGGGGCTTACATATAAACCCAGGATAAAAGCCTCGGATAAGCTCTTATCCGGGGCTTACATATAAACCCATGATAAAAGCCCCGGATAAGCTCTTATCCGGGGCTTACATATAAACCCGGGAAAAAAGCCCCGGATAAGCTCTTATCCGGGGCTTACATATAAACCCAGGATAAAAGCCCCGGATAAGCTCTTATCCGGGGCTTACATATAAACCCAGGATAAAAGCCTCGGATAAGCTCTTATCCGGGGCTTATATATAAACCCATGATAAAAGCCCCGGATAAGCTCTTATCTGGGGCTTACATATAAACCCAGGATAAAAGCCCCGGATAAGCTCTTATCTGGGGCTTACATATAAACCCAGGATAAAAGCCCCAGATAAGCTCTTATCCGGGGCTCACATATAAACCTATGATAAAAGCCCCGGATAAGCTCTTATCCGGGGCTTACATATAACCCATGATAAAAGCCCCGGATAAGCTCTTATCTGGGGCTTACATATAAACCCAGGATAAAAGCCTCGGATAAACTCTTATCCGGGGCTTATATATAAACCCATGATAAAAGCCCCGGATAAGCTCTTATCTGGGGCTTACATATAAACCCAGGATAAAAGCCCCGGATAAGCTCTTATCTGGGGCTTACATATAAACCCAGGATAAAAGCCTCGGATAAGCTCTTATCCGGGGCTTATATATAAACCCATGATAAAAGCCCCGGATAAGCTCTTATCTGGGGCTTACATATAAACCAAGGATAAAAGCCTCGGATAAACTCTTATCCGGGGCTTATATATAAACCCATGATAAAAGCCCCGGATAAGCTCTTATCTGGGGCTTACATATAAACCCAGGATAAAAGCCCCGGATAAGCTCTTATCTGGGGCTTACATATAAACCCAGGATAAAAGCCTCGGATAAGCTCTTATCCGGGGCTTATATATAAACCCATGATAAAAGCCCCGGATAAGCTCTTATCTGGGGCTTACATATAAACCCATGATAAAAGCCCCGGATAAGCTCTTATCCGGGGCTTATATATAAACCCAGGATAAAAGCCCCGGATAAGCTCTTATCTGGGGCTTACATATAAACACATGCAGGATAAAAGCCCCGGATAAGCTCTTATCTGAGGCTTACAGACAGGTCCTGGACAAAAGTCCCAGCCAAGTTTTATAATATCATAATGAAAATGGAACAATATTTCTTTCTCTAAAATATCAACATGCAGTAGTGCCCCTATGAGGTTTTTTAGCAGGTGTAAACTCACACATCACATACACATTTCAGATTGTATAAAGTTCAAATGTTTTTAATCACATATACAACACATAAAGTGACAGGAAAATGCAATTATGAGGAAAGCCCAATTTCACACTTGCACAGAGAGTAGAACATCTTCATCAGTACCAAGCTTAAAATGTCACTTGTTAAAGCTTAAATAGGAACATTGCAAAGGTGTGTCCTGTAACAAGGTCATGTCTTTGATTAACACTTATCAAAGGATGTGCCTGATTCATGAACAAGCCAAATCAAATCACCTGATATAATACCATATACATTTATAGATATCATAATACAAACCCTATATACATGAGCATATACAGGTATTGGTTACTTATAGATGGTGTCAACCTTGTCCTGTAACAAGGTCATGTCTTTGATTAACACTTATCAAAGGATGTGCCTGATTCATGAACAAGCCAAATCAAATCACCTGATATAATACCATATAATTATATTTATAGATATCATAATACAAACCCTATATACATTAGCATATACAGGTATTGGTTACTTATACATGGTGTCAACTATCTTTTATGTTAATTAGTCAGTGTATCCTGTACACCTAAAAAGGGTCAGTATGCAATAAGGTAAGTTGACATGATGAAATCCACATTTTGATTTCAGCTAGAATAATTACAAAAATATACAAATCAAATATCTTACATGTTTACATGTTGAACAGTGCATACAGAATAAACATATCTTCATTTACTCTAAGGTAAAACATGAGATAGGAGGGAAACCTAATAACTGAAGTACCTATCTCTGGGGCAAACAAACATGACCTCTCTATTGCCAACCTGGCCGGTAGCTTTTACAAACTTAGATTTTATTCGTTGAACAGGTATGAAACTTGCAGGGCCCTCTGCATCAAACACAGTAGGATGCCATGCCTCTACAGGCTTTCCACAGTGTGTTTGAACTGAGTCAGGTAGCCTAGAGTACCAGTCTACCTTTGCTAGCAGGTGAACCTGTGATGTTCCATGCTCTGATGTAATGATATGTTTGAGGAAATAAGAAATCCTTCCAGGCCTGGGGATACGGTACATTCCATGGTAGTCTTGAATGTGACCATCAGTGCCAGCCCAGTTGGCTAGTATGTAAGATGATCTAGATGAACGTGAAGTATGTGAACCTATGACTGAACCACTGACTCTTATTGTCTTAAGTCTCAGGTATGACCTAGATATGAATGTAGTTGCCGGAAGGGTGGGATAAATAGTCTTATACATGCCTACAACATTTCCAAAATCATCATCTACAAGTACTGAAGCAACACCTTTGTTCGCTTCAATGTTTGACTTTTCATCAATTGGCCAAGGCTTATTTTCCAGAGGAGTTTTGTAAGATGATAGTTCTGCCCAAGGCCCAACTCCTACGGCATTATTGGTTCCTCTGTTGTCTTCTTTTAGAATGTTTGCCATGGAAGATGTCAGTTGAGAAAAAGATTCAGTGAAAAGCATTGGTTCGCCTATATCAAGAAGATATCTTTCCTTGTCAAATTTTCTCATAATCTGCAATTCAACCTCTCTGTTATTGTTGGGTTGGTCACCTAATATGCCATTGAGCCTTTCAAAGCTGAACAGCCAAAAGGAGTAGACGGGACCAAAATCCTCCATACAATCCTTAAGGTGTGGATGCAAATGCATATTTGGTGTCACACGGTCTGCTCCATACAGAGTTTCAAATTTCTTACAGAACTCAACCAACAACTTACAGGCTAGTTCAATACTACTTTTAGTGATAACTCTTGAGGTAATAAGCCTACAGGCAAGTACAAACTTACGCCAGCACTCAAGGTCCTTGTCATCGATAACATCCTTTAGTGCAAATATGGAGTAAATGATAGTCCAGTTCTTGTACTGGTCTGCAGTAAAACCGCCAAAACATGACGCAATCTTTCTAGGGATCTTACCGATGTCACTGGGTGCTTCAACATTATCAACTTTCTCCTGAATTGCTTGGAGCTTCTTATCTGTCAGTACACCTACATCCTTCCAAACCTCAATCATTCTTTTAGCTGTTCCAAGGAACAGATTGTGCATAGGATCGATGGTACTCATGCGAATGATGTCAAAGTAAGGGAGGTTGATTAGAGGGGAAAATCGTGCTCCAGTGGCTCTTTCGAGCTCTTGTTGTTGAGTTTGTGTCCTGCTTTTCAGAACATTATTTACAGAGGCTAAGTGACCTTCATGTGTTCTTGGGATCCAATTCACAGTGTCAAAACCACCAAAGAATTTTTCTCCAATCCCACCTGGGAATGACTTTGTACACCGGGAACAGCCTTGTGTAGCTGTATGACCTAAAAATCCACATAACTTTCTTGTGGCAGGAATGTCACATCCAACACAAATCACTGCAAGACGAAAGGTCTTTTCAAGTTTTCCAGAAAGAAAGCTTCTTATCTTGAAACCATCAGTCCAGGCTTCCTTTAGCTCTTCCACAAGTGGCTCAATAAATGTCTTTGTGGGGGGTTCTACTTTCATGTCTGGGATAATGCCAACTATGATGATATTGTTTCTTTTGAAACGTTCCTCACGTGGCAGATTAGCAACAGCAAGATAGATCACACCAACTGAATACTTCACATGTTGGAATGGTTGAAACCAGTCAACATTGAGGATCAGTCCATAATTGCCTTCTTTTGTAAAGAAGTCATGCTTTTGTGGATCATTAAATTCCTTCCAGATTTTTCCATCATAGATATCACTCATCTTGTTACCATTTTCAGGCCTTTTTCTCCAAAGTTCACATGATTCCTCAAACCCACGTCGTTTTACTAGAGCTGAGATTGACTCTTTAAGTGACTTGTAGCAGTAAATCTTAAATGGAACTAGCTTAGTGTCTCCACTTGGGAGTTTAGTACTTTTCAGTAGCTTCTGTCCACAAGGTCTTCTATGTTGAGGTTGAGGGTGGTTGATGTACCTAACAAAATTACATCTTTTGCTTTCTTCCCTCCCATTTAGAACATACTTGCAGTCACTGTAATTGTATAAAGAACAGCATTTGGGACATACAACATACTTGCGAAACTGGTCAGTTTTATAGTTCAAATGTCTCCATGCCAAGTAGATAGATCCAGGGAACAGAGGTGACAGGGCAGCAATAAAAGAGGAATGTTTGGACACAATATCAAACCACTGGCCAGTGAAGTGAAATAACTGATCAATTGCAGTGTCTGAAATGAAATGTTTTGCCTGCCACAGTAGAATAAACCAGCACAACCAATTCAGTAGGCATTTGATTAATCCTGACCTTTGCCTGTGTTCATCATTTGAATAGCTGTTTTCAAACTCTTCATAAATGTTGTTAAGTTCATCTACAGCAATACCACTACCGGTATTTCCCATCCAAATTTCCTCATCTTCAGAGTCTGACTGTTCTGACAACGATTCGTTCACATCATAAAATGATTGTATATCCTCCTCTGCATGATTTTTTGTCTTTTTCAATTTCCTACCATCTTCTACAGGTTCAGAGGCAGTAACACTAACAGAATTGAGTGTATCATTTCTAGGCTCTGATACAGAAGTACTAATACTGGCCTCCATTTCATGATCAGGGCGATGACTTGCATGGGGGGCCTCTTTTACACAAGTATAAGTCTTTGAATGCTCATCATAGAAACTTGCCCGATGATTCCGAAAGGCTTGAATACTATAGTTGGTCTGGCAACCAGGGCACACTTTTCGCTTTTCTACTTTCTTCCTTCTTGACACCCTATAAAAAAGACAATAATCACAAGAGTTGGCTTAGAACAACATGTTACTGGTACTTCGCACCAAGTCTTTATAGTCCTGAAGACATTGAGACTTGCATATCAATCATACATAAATGTAGCATAAGAATATTGATGTACTATTCAAAGACAATACAATACAGACAATGGTGTTAGCTAAGTCTTTCTAGTTCCAAAGATATTGGCTCTTGCATATCAATCATACATAAATGCACCATAAAAATGTTCAAAGAGAAATACAATAAACATAACAGAGTTGGCTAAGAACAACTTGTTACTTTGCATCAAAAGTCTTTCTACTAGTAATTCCAGTAATATTGACACTTGCATATCAATCACAAATGAATACACAATAAAACCTTTGATCTATTCCCTGCTGATCACCTTTCAAGGATTAAAGTACATTATGAAAACAATAGAGTTGGCTAGATACACCTTCATCAAAAGTCTTTTAAGTCCTGAAGATATTGACACTTACATATAAATCTGCACACACAAGATCAATAAGAGATATTGCTCAATGATATTGCTCAATGAAGGATTTCACATTTTTTGACCCTAAACAAAGCATGTGCCTTTCTCAGTACAAAAGCATGAAATGTCTGTAACTCAGTAAAAAGAGGGAATAACTCCTTTTAAATGTATTAAGTATTAGCCTTCGTAGACTGAACTGTCAGAATGGATGCAATATATTCACCCTGTGTAATGTTACATACATTTCACAAATAGACTTCAAATTGTGCTGCCTTGCTAAATTAAGAGAGAATTTCATTTAGTACATTTAGTACCTGCACACTGTGGCAAATATTTAAGCAGAGTTACTGGCAATCATGAGAAGTATCCACGCTGCATGATATCCATGCTAAAAATTATAAATCAGAAACACCAGTAGAAAATTGAAGCAAGTTTTCTGTAGTTGATGCCCCACCAATTTCATTCCTTTACACTGTTTTTTCAAAAAGCTGTAGAGCATAATAAAAATGGGTCTGAAAAGAAAATTCCTATCTGACTTATATGTACCTTCCTGGAAGTAAGATTGATCATTCTGTAAAATTTCTCTCAGACTCAATTTCAATGCGAATGACTTTCTGTAGACACAAATACAATTACTGATAAGAATTTGACATGTCAACATGAGAGCTCAAGATGAGTCCAAATAAATTCCAAGCCAGAAAATATAATCCAGATGAAGGGCACAAACAATTGTCTCCTGTCAGATGCAAGAAATATGTCAGGGGATTCAACCATATAAACATTACTACATACTGTACTAAATTTTCAAATCCGAAATATCTGGAGAACGTTTTGTTTGGACATTGGAAAAATAAAGAAGGCAAATTGCATAGAAGTAATGTCGTAAGAATATAACTGAATCTTGATCAGGCTTTCATAATCAAAATGCAGCATCAAAATATCACAAAAAACAACAATTTGGTTTGGTCACTTTGGCATTGATATTATGAGAAAACTCACGATTTACACTAACACAGCTAGACATATCAATTTGGACCATAATGATGTTAGAATTCCATTTGTGCAACTAATGGATATCCAAGAATTCCAGAGCAACTGGTTAGGGCTGCATGGCAAACAATTTGAAATAATTTGAAATAATCTTGAGGACATCTTATACAATGAATAGCACACTCAGATGCTTGCAAATTGGAAAACTTTGGTGACTTGTAAATTACTGCATTTCTTCCATGGCATGCTTCAATGTTTTTTTCAGGATTGTTAAACAGGGCCTTTCCATCTGATCTTTCCTGCATTCTTCTGAAATCTGCAACAGCGTGACACACTTTGCAATCTCTTTGCACTTGAACAAAATCCTCTTTATCACATAGCCAATGGAAAAAATATCACTTGCAATGCTTGGTGCCTGCTCACACCTGCATACCTCTGGGGCTATCCAGGGATACTCCGACTCAGACAATGGTTCTGACATCTTTCTAGCATCTGACAGGAGGCAGGCCTGTCCAAAGTCTATGATTTTCACTTTCTCATCAGCCGAAACAATGATGTTGTTTGGTTTTAAATCACAGTGCAGAATGCCATGCATGTGGACTTTAGATAATACATTGCACAGGTCCAGAACAATAGCACACCAACTTTTCTTGTCATACTGCAACATTGAATTCTCTCTTATGATGCTGGCAATTGTGGTACTTTTCCCCCCTTGACCCTCAAACATTGTCAGCAGATGATATGGTGGGACATCAACCACACAGCCAACTAACTTCTGTACACCCTTGGTGCCCTCGAGCGCTCTCAACATGCTAACTTCTTTTAATAGGTATTTCATCGACTTCTTCTTGTCGAATGTTCCATTATTCTCAAAAGACTTGGCGGCAACTTTCCCAACAAGAGGGACATGGATTTTAACCACCTTTCCATACGAACCTCTACCAGCGTACTCCGCTGTCTTCATAACTTCAACGAGGAAGTCTCTATCATGAATGTACTGAGTCGGTATCTCTTCATGCCTGGTCAAAAATGATTTACTGGTGTGTTTGGCCAATGCAGCATATAACAAGTCATTTTCTTCATTTACAGCCACAATCTTCTTAAACAAATTGTCATTTTCAAACTCTGTATCCTTTCTCTTCTCGACAGCCTTTTGTACCTGCTCCTTTAATTTGAACTTGCTACACTCTAACTTGGCTATGGCTCTTGACTGCTCCTCCACCTGACCTTGCAACATACTTGCTTTTTCTTTCATTTTTTCAAGGTCAGACTTTAAAGCTCTTATCTCTTCTTCATCCTTATCTTCCGAACTGGCAAGAGAATTCTCATTATTACTTTCAGAAGTGGGAAATGACTTCTCATCATCTTCCGCATCAATCAGCTTAATGCCATAGTAGTAATATTCTCTTTGATCTTTTTTTCCATAGCGACAACGGTGCACCTTGTTTTGAAACACAGCAGATATGACTCTTCCTAACTGGGGCTTAGACAACTTAAGTCCAGGCATAGACTCTTCGATTCTCTTCCTGAGGTCCTCAGCATTCTGTTTGCAACCTTTCTCTGCTCTTACATTGCCACTCAACCTGCATTAATATGATAACATAACAAAGTCCAGGTTTGAAAACAGTTTTTTGGTATAATGTTTGGCAGATAAACTCAACCTGTCTTCAATCCTATTGATTACTTTTTAAGCAAAGGATACTCTTAGCCACCAGCAAGATATGATCGAATGATACATGTATAAGTGGAATGCGTAAACACCACAACTGGCCACAACCAACCAGAACGAGATCTGACATGCAATTTACAAGGGGCAAGGAACTTGTATGATGCTATGGATAAATTGGCTATGCAATTATGAATGAGAAACACCTAGTTTATTTTAAGTATTTTCTTTCTTTTTTTCAACTTATTCCACTGGAGGGATGGTGCAGACAAATACTCAGTCTACCCCACACAAAAAATATTGGTCACTAACAACAGTTGCAAAACCCGTCAAAGGTAACATAATCATGGAGTTTTCCCTTTGTGTCTACCAAGTTTGAATGTAACAGGGCTTCAGGGAGGTGTCTGCCATCTTTCATATGAAATGAGGTAATGACAAGGTGGCGTGCACCAGTAAACAGACTGTGCCACAGTTTTCACCTTCCCAAAGTAGTTGTGGTGCTTAGGCACAATCCATAATAAGATACAATTACTCAATTTTTAGATGATTGGATTATGCCATATTATACCTTGATTGTGGCTAACAATAACCTTTGAGTAAGAAATGGTTGGTCTCAGATGAATTTAATCCTTTTTTAACACTCAATTTTTGGTGGCAACATTGCATGAAAACATCTAATAGACATTTGTTAAATTTACATGGCCTATGTGTTAAATGTTTTACTAGTGAAATATTTGCTGAACAATGATGACTACAAAGTTTAAGAAGGATAAACAACCCATTATGATGGAAAAAAAACAACCAAATACAGCTACTAACCATTTTTGCACCCTTTCTCCTGTCAAGGAGTTCAGACTGTTTCTCCTGAAGACAAATCATTTAAACAGAAGTTGACTCTTCAAGTTTGTGGCAAGAAAAGCAAAGATTGATATGCAAGTGTGCAACGGTCTTACAAAACATCTTTGGTAGCTATATATATACTAGTGTACAAATTGACATTATCTCTCAATGCTCTTCCCCCTTCAACTATAAGAGGACTGTCAGGAACATCTCTAACTACAGTCAATGTGACTCTAGGGACTAAGCAAAAGTGGTTTCCATAGACAGGTGATCAGGATAGAACAGGTTTCAAAGGAAACTAAAAAAAAATGGTGACCTTGAGTACTTGGTCACCTTACCAGGTTTGGCTGTATGTCACTCTCCTGCAAAGTTAGTTTCAATTGCATGGTATCAAGTTGTTCTTGCCCCTCCCCATCAGCATTAAAACTATACACAAATTCCACTTACTTTTTAGGTTTCGTCGCCTTTGGTGGTACTCCTCCATTCAGGGCCAGCGATACTTCAATATTGCATGATACGTTTCCAACCAGCTGGCTTTTCTTCAACTGTAGAAAATTAAGCACATCAATATACTATTTTGCCGCTTTTTGTACGGTTTACAGTACGGTGACAAACTTTTCTTGAATACTGACAAACTTTGACAAGTGTGCAAGCAGATGTCATCCAAATAATCAAAATTTAAAACAATATGAAGTTAGCAGCTGAAGACTGAGAGATTATCTGGAGAAGGGTCTGAGAAAGTGTACCAATACAACATTAGTTGCAGGAGAGTAAGGTAAGGCTATGTGGGCCATTTTACAAACATTTCCAGATATCCACTGTTGTATATGTCTGTATCTGAACTCTACCTGTACCTGTATAGCCGGTATAATTGCCCTTCAGCGTAACACACCAGCTTCACAGGCATGCAGCGCAGCGGCAGCTGGCTACATTACACTGAACGACCTGTTACACCTAACCTTTGAACGTCTAACTCTAGACATTGTTTTAAAACTATCTTGTGACGATGCCCCTACTGTCTGTCCTGTAGATCCACCATATACATGTCCTCCCTATGCTACATACAGTAACACTGTTGCTAACATACCTTTTTGGACTTGGCGATCAACGATCCACCAGGTGGTAGGATCTTCTTCTTCTCCAGGTGGGACATCAGCTCCTCAACAGTGCTACCCTCTCGCACATCCACGCACCTGGTTTTCCCATCCAGGTCTTTGACGAACACCTGCTGTGTCCTTCATAAGAGAATTTCGGGAATAAGTTTGTGCTGAGCATTACACTCCATTGAACAAAGTGGAAAACTGAAAAAGTATATATGCTGGCTGTACTGCAACTTATGGCTCCTTCAGAATTACAGGGTTTTTTATATACAGTATTACTATAAGTATTTTCATCCACTCCTGTGAGTATTGTACCGGTATCTACCTGAGACAGCTGTCATCCTTCCTGCTTGTCGATGTGTGTGTCGGGGCCAGCGACTGCACATCTTGAAGACTGTGGATAAGTTGTTGATCAATACTTTCTGTTAATAGTTAGACTTACATCTTCCCACCTTTTGAAAGAAATATGTTTGCTTATGATAGTGATATTGTTTGCTTCTTGAGTAGAGTGCTTCAAAATTAAACCGCACCTTCAAAATTAACAAAATCAAGGTCATGGCTTTTTTAGTTACATGTAATAATGAATATCAAAAAAAAAGATAATGACTGACTCTCTACATCGATTGCTACCCAACCAGCTAGGGAAACCCACAAACTCAGGACTGCACATGGACGGGTCATGGAATGTAGGTCAGGAGAGTCATAAATCACAATCTACAGAGCACATGGGACAGGCCTATTGTATACATGGTGTGACTGGCACGAGAATCAACAATATAGCAATAGGGTGCTAATCACTGCGCTTTCAGAGTGATTAGCTCATTCACAATAAACATGCTGTTACGAATGATCTGCAAAAGACCAGTCAATTGAGACTATTATCACTTAATTGTCACCAAAGAAAGAAACTCACCTCATGCCGGGATCGTCACCGTTGCATCTTCCTGTCGTATTAGTAGAACATGTACTACTTTCTCGGCGAAGCCGAGCCAGCAAAGAACCCATTTGTCGGCAAGTTTTCCGCTTTTGAAAATCGCAAAAACTTCGCAATGGATACCAACCACCGGATAGCGTTTACAAGCGCGTGCTCCGCGTGAGGAACTTCTGCCCTGTGACAGGCGATCCGCGGCTTTGGCGGGAACACGGCAGGAAACCGTAAAATTCTTTCTCCGTGATCATGACATAGTTGGGTGCGGGTTTACGGAAAGACCTGGGCTGTCTACCAGGCCAGGCTACCAGGCCAGGCTACCTTGCCTGTCTAGCACGTCAGGCACTCCGATCCCCCCATTCATATCCTCGCGAATGATGAGCCATCCAAGCAGCTGCGCCCTCTAGCGGAATGCATTAAAATTACACCCACTATTGTACGTATTGCATACAGCAAGAAATCTACAAAGAAACTGATCTAGATATTTCTTCAAAGTTTGTTTGTTTGAAGTTTTAATCAGCCAAGGGTAATAAACAGTAACAGTAATAGGGAACGGATCTCGCGGTTAGTTTAAATACTAAGAACGCATGCGGGCCGGAGTGTTGTCCCTTGCATCAGAATAGAGTGCCACGTGACCACGTGGCTGTCGGCGGCCTGAAAAATTTTACCGAAGACTTAGGGACTGTACGATATTTACCGGGGGGAGGGGGAGGGCTGGTGCGCCAGAAGTCTAGTCAAATTTTTTTCCATGGCCCTCCCCCCCGATCCCAATTTTTTTTTTCCATGGCCCTCCCTCCACCTCAAAAAATTTTACCATGGCCCTCCCCCTACAGGCATCATGTACATGTATTACAAATTGTAGAAAAACAATCCGCGTTTTGTAAGACAACAACACAAAGTAGGCCAGTTTTGAACGTCAGGCCGACAGCGTCCAATTTTGGATAGCTGACGCATACTATAAAACAAGAATCGGTGTTTCTTGGGACTGTATTTAGATATGTGCTATCGGGGCTTAGACCAATCATTGGACCTATATGCTTTAACATTTATTTTTAAAACAAATTTCATGTTCTAGCCGCCTGATTTTTCCCGCCCGTCATCTCCAATTTTGTTTGCCGAAAGATCATGTCGAGCGCCGAAGGCGCGACAGTCAGGGAGAAATGTGGAAATCTTGACCCTCTGAAACACTATTTTCTGCATTTTGAGGGGTAATTTTGCTGGTAAACTTAGTTTAATGATATCTCTTTTGATAAAGAATAATGCAAGCGTTTTACTTCTGGGGGAAGATGACCGTCATGATCATATGCATGTCCGGTCAAGATCGAACGCACTCACTTCTATGTTGTATACAGTTAATGGACACAGAAAAGAAACAGTTTACTAACTTTAACCACAACAAAACTTTATAGATTTAATAGATATTTATGTCCTACGAGAAATACACACATGCATATTCACTGAATTACGGCGACAAAAGTTGGCAAAAATAAAACCTTTTCAACACCGGCCCATATGATGCGTCTTACTTTATACATCATATTCAAAGTTCAAACATTTCTAGTATTTCCCACCGTCTCCGATGAGAGAAACCACCGATGGAAACCACACACTTGATCAGCAACCACATTTACACGCTAATCAAGGTAAGTAACAGTTTTACCACTTCAGGGTTCTCACCAGGATATTTTCACAGTGTAGGGGCACCTTGCATGCCGCAGCCGCGCGGCAAGCGCCGCGGGCGTAAGTATTGTAGGGGGTCCGAGGGCATCCCCCCGAAAAATTTTGAAATTTGTAACCCTCTGAAACACCATCTCCTGCATTTTGGGGGCCAAATTTACTTGACGAAAATTGATATTTCTAAACAAATATGGCGAACAGACTGCGCGTTTGATCCGGCACGCCGGTGCTCAGTCCAGTCGCCGCTTCGAGTCACTTAGTGTATCAGTCTTGATCTTCTGATTGACTTAATCTCTGTTCACGAGTACAATGTGCAAAAATTACAAAATGAAGTGAAGACGTATTCCGACAGCATGCAGCGGTTTATCGGCTAACAATGTACGAGTATGACTTATCGCTATCCGTCAACAAAACCTTAGCGTTAGCTAGTGCCTTTATGTCACGTCGGCAGCCTTTGAAGTTCGCCGTACCGCCCCGCTCTGCCACGCCCAATCACTTAACTTGGATCTCCTCTCGGACTCCCAGCTCGGGCGCGTGTTAGAAATTATCTGAAATAGGCTCCGCCACAAACGTCCACAGATTTTCTTGGAATCTATGAAAATTTCCAAGTTCTTTCTATAACGTTAACGTTATCATTGCACACCGATTTTTGTCCGTCAAAGATGACGGATTGGGGCTATTGTTTGTCCGCCATGAGCGGCAAAATTCCGTCAAATGACTGACAGGCACTGGCTGAAACTGAATGTTCTAGTAAAAACACATTGATTAGCAGTGCAAAATCATAGCTGTTATTTAAAGCTCCTTGCTGTAATCAAAACGATATCAATCCTTTGTTTTCTCTTCTTCGACGACAGTGTTCGATTTCGAACGGAATTATGGGGCGTCTGGCTGATTCCATTAGAATTGTAGGGAATACTAGAGATATGCGAATATGTATGTTCGTCCGCAACGTGACAGATTTTCCGAGAAGATCGCATATTTTCAAAAGTATCATAACCTACAATGGTGTGTCGGATTCTTAAAATTTTCCATGGCCCTCCCCCAAACCCCAATTTTTTTAGCATGGCCCTCCCCCCAAGCAAAAAAAATTTCCATGGCCCTCCCCCCTACGCACCAGCCCTCCCCTCCCGGTAAATATCGTACAGTCCCTTACCAACAACTACAGGTTCATACTGCTGCTTTGAAACAAGGCTAGAATGCAGCAGTTTGTCTTTGGTTTGTAATTACCCCCCTTATCTTGTGGCTAGAATGCAACAGTTTGTTTGGCCGTTTGTGGTTTGTAATTGTTTTTAATTTGGCGGAACAATGGAACCTGCAAAGGAGGCTACTTCCGGGTATTCTTCCGCCCCGAGCGTGAACCTAGCCTGGGTACCATCCGGGGCTCCCATACTCGCTCACTAGAGAATATATATTTTTTAGGGAGCGAGTATGGGAGCCCCGGCATACAAATAGGATGGTATCCAGGCTAGCGTGAACCGCCCGTTTGACCCAGATTTTCCAATTTAGCATGGTGTGGGTGGATTTGGGACCCCTTGCGCCGTGGATGATAAGTGGCGTTATCCGGCCAGCTCCATGCCACACATTACGATACTGTCAAATTTGTTGTTATGTCGCAAAACTGGGATTTGTTGGTTCCCAAAGTTTGCCGAGATGCAAAACTCATTAAGATGCCGGTGTCAATCATTTCCCCAGAGCCCCCTCACGCTGCCGCACGGGCACATTGTTTACACATGTGCGAGCAATGCAGCCTCCCCCAGTTAGGTCAAAAGTTCAACTTACGCCAATCAAAAGCTCATAACTTTCCAGCCACGGGAAGTTATGACCTCGCATGACGTCTAACGTGAGTCGGAAACGCACATTGAAAAAGAACACACCAGTGACAAATCTGTCTACAAGTACAAAGTAATAAATTTTGAAATATCTATTACAGAAATTACAGAAATATTTATCTTGACGTTTGTATATATACGTTGTATATTCTCCATTATCCATACAAAGGGAGACGGGTCCATTATGTCCAAATGAAAGATAACAGAATTCATGTTACTCCATCAAAACGTCGGTGACAAGAAGTGTGGTATATCATGAACCTAGTACCTGTAGTTGTTGCTAAGTCTTGGTAAAATGGCATATGCAGCTAGGCCACCTAAAGCAACGTGGTCACACGGCACTCTGTTCTGATTAAAGGGACACACTCTGGCCCACGCGCCCTCTTAGGAACCGTGAGATTCTTGCTGTATGCAATACGTACAATAGTGGGTGTAATTTTCATGCATTCCGCTAGAGGCAGCTGCTTGGATGGCTCATCATTCGCGAGGATATGAATGGGGGGATCGGAGTGCCTGACGTGCTAGACAGGCAAGGTAGCCTGGCCTGGTAGCCTGGCCTGGTAGACAGCCCAGGTCTTTCCGTAAACCCAGTTGGGTGCAAATCGCTCGTTTTGATGACTGTATTCATTCAATTTTTTTTTTTAGTATTATCAAATAGACAAGACCGGGCAGAACGTTAGCCATTCTTGTTGCATATTAATTAGTTATTTGCTTTGCCTTTGGATGAAGAAGGGGTAATGTTACGAGGTCTGGTTTGGAGAAAGGGAAAGTCTGGTTGTAGTTAAAGTAAGACGGGGAGTAGACGACGAAACCATATATTATAGGGGTGAGATTCCAGCCCTTTCTATTTCTAACTTAGCCATTCCTCAAGAAATACGTAGAAAGTAAGATACCCTTTTATCAAAATGTATAACTTGAAAGAGGATAGTAACGCCGAGCTTTGTTCAGTAGTGATCGGGAATAAATTGGGATCGTGTTTACTAGTTCCATGTGTAGGTGGATGGCACGGTATCTATAGCATGTTGGTATAACCCAGCTGTGGACAACTTGGTGGCCGGTCCCCTGAGACTTCGCCACGGGCTGCTGGTTGGCTGAGCCAAACAGGTACGTCGTACGCATGTGGCGTGGCACTTTGGGCGCCAAGAGCAAAACGGGTAAAACGGTCTGAGCTTCTCTGGCAGGAAGATGGCGAGTCGGCGATCTCTGACATTTGGAGGCGGTCTGAGTGTTCGAAAGCGGGGCAAAGGTGGCCAGGATTCTCCCGAAAGCGACGGCGAGAACGGCGGTTCTAGATCTGTGGACGTTAGCTCAGAAAATGATGGAAGCCTGAGGGGAAGCGTTGATATCCAGAGTTCTCCTGAGCGCGCCCACCTCCCCACCGTTACACCAAATGGGGTCAATCGAAAGAAGGGAAGAAAAGATCACCCGGTAGGAACTCCGGTAGGTGCTGGTCAATCACTCGCCAGTATAACACACGTGCTTGGTTGGTGTGTGTCTGTGAGTGTGTGTGTGTTTGTGTACATGTGTGTGTGTGTGTGTGTGTGTGTGTGTGTGTGTGTGTGTGTACACATGTGTGTGTGTGTGTGTTTGTGCATGTGTGTGTTTGTGTGTGTATGTGTTTGTGTGCGTGTGTTTGTGTACATGTGACTGTGTGTATGTGTATGTATGTGTGTGTGTGTTGTGTACATGTGTGTGTGTGACTGTGTGTGAGTGTGTATGTGTGTGTGTGTGTGTGTGTGTGACTGTGTGTGTGTGTGTGTGTGTGTGTTTGTATGTGTGTGTGTTGGTAGTTTGATATAGAGGCAGCTCTCCAGCTCTAGGGCCAACATGCCCCAAAGGAATTTGGAAGGCCTCTATTTTCACTATGGTTACGTATGTTTCTATTAATAATTTTGTATGTGCCCAGAAAACAATGCCAGTGGCTGAGAAAACTGCACACCGCAGACAGCTTGCGGAGGTCCTGGCCAACCAGCAACAGATTTTGAAACGAATGGCCAAACTGGAGAGCATGATGGAGGATCTGCAGAAAACTAAACAGCGCACAGGAGCTGGGGAGAAACAGACGAAACTGGAGGTATCCAATGATGTGCGAGTAAGTGTCTAATTTTTTCAATGTACAGCCTGACTCTGATTGGATGAGTAATCAAATTAATATTTTCAAGTCTTGGAATAGCTACTGTATTTGCAATTCATGACAGTCCCCCTGGCAAAGACCTGCAATAGACTTGTCAGCATGTACATTGTAAAATGTAATTGCCTTTAGCTTGTTCTTAGGAATTATTGTTGCACCACATGAAATGATATATACAGTAAAGTCCTTGTTCTTTCTCATACTGACAATCATAGTGGGGGAGTAAATTTCATTTTTGATATTCCTAAAATCCATACAACAACATTTGAAATAAATGTTGACCAGCCATTTGGTGTAATTAGATTTTGTAACCAGGCAAAAGTGACATACAGTTCTCTGATCTCACATGATTATGATAGAGGATTGGTGCTCTTATCAACTCTTTACTGAGGAAATCTGAGCTGTTTGCTCATGACAGGGTAGGGTTGACTGTAAAATGGACTGTTTTGACATGGCTTGTGACGGGAGGTGGTTGCCTGCACCAGAATATGATGGTAGCCTGACCAAGTTTGACTGTACTAACAATATTTGTTTTCACATTAGAATTGTTCATGTGCTTTACTTCTGAAATAATGGAAATTTTGGAAATCTGCAGTAGTCCACACCTCTGTTCTTTTGTTGCAGAGCATGGTCAGACAAGGATACGAGCATGCCATCACCACTGGTGGAAAGGAGAAGTGGAACCTGACCAAAGGAATGAAGTAAGTATAGCATAGGCATTTTGCTGTACCGTAATTACTGCCTTACTTTTGAAATGAAAATCATTATCATGCGTAAATTTGTAGCTTTCATAATACCACCGTCATGTGTAAGGCAATTTCTTATAAGTGATACCAATTTAGCGATGGAGCAACCCATCTTTTTTTCCCAGTTACTGTACATGTTCTGGATTACCTTTGTCACTTAATTATGCTACATGTTAGTGTGTGTGTGTTTATTGACTCCATAGTCCTGCTAATAACAGAATATTGGAATGTTATTGTTAATATACTGCCAAAATTTGTCATCATTTGATTTGGCTCTATTGTTAGGCCTAAGAAAAGAAATGTTCTGTTTCCAGTTATGGTCTTTAAGAGTGGATAGATAGGGATTCTCATCTTTTTAATGAGATTTTGGCTGCAGTGATCCAACAAATGCAGTTCAAGAATGTAATAAGAAATGCATCAGGACAATGGTATCTTCAACCTTAGGCCACACTGACTAATTTTATGGATGACTCAGGAGACCCCTCATTTATTTTCTCAGGCCTTAGTGACCTGGGGGATGGTGGTATCAAGAAGAGAGTAGATGTTAAATGTTTTAGCAGTATATTTAGTTTCCTTCTAACTTTTAAAAATACTTTTAATGCAAATGTCAATCCATTCTATTTTAAGCTTATAATGTTAAGATTTCAGAATTATTATGTTTCTAATTAATGATTTCAAGTATACAAATTTATGCTGAACCATCAACCATGTCATTGTTCCACACTATTATGTTTACTAAAGTATTTTCGTTGGCACAACCACTCTGACATGAATTAAGCTTTCACTTGGCTTTTGACATTGGGTTTTGTTCCTTCTTAAGGTTGTCACAGTTTCAGCAAATATTAACCTACAGCCCATCAAACTTAACACTTTTGAATGTAAACCTTTTACAGAGCTACAGCAGCCGTAAACAGTGAAACGACCCAGGCTGTCCATGATTATGTGCAGGGCCTACTTCCTGAATATGCAAACAAGATTCATATTATCAAAGGTGCAGTAGCATTTCATGGATACAATTAGAATTATACTTTTGGTATCACAGCGTGCGAAATACTAGGTTGCCCAGTTGCACCGTGCAACCATATTTTGCTTGGTGCAACCTATTTTTACACCCAGGTAGCTCAGTGCACTACCTAAATTTTGTAGTAAGGATGCCCCTTTCTTCCAATGGGAACTGTTTATTGAGAAGTTCCCATGGAAGAGCTCAATACTTCAGGTAAGGGGAAACAACTCTGTCAGAAATGTATAAATGCACATTGCATTCTAACAAAGTTAATCACAATGTAGAAGCATTTGAATTTGGGGCAACCTGGAATTTTGATGGGCAACCTAGCTTTCATCCTAGGTTGCCACTGGACAACCTGGCTCAAAAAAGTATTTCGTACCCTGGGTATCATAGCTGTGATAGCCATGATGAATAGAGAAATCCTGTAGAGAAAAAAGAAAAAATGTACTGTTTGCAACAATTTGCCAGTAGTCTCATGCACTTAATAACCAGTATCTGTACAATGTATTGTCCAGTCCTTATTTTTGTTGCACAAGCATAACCTTGTATTATTGTTGTGTACTTAAAGGTGATTGTTAACACTATTGGCATATTTTCAATACTATTATGCACTAGTCTGCTGTCACTGGACTGCAGCACATTGGCAATCTCACTGTGACCTTAATTGGATTTGTGTTACCATTTGCCAATGTCCCGCAAAGTCCTGTGAGATACCTGCTTTCAACCTAGCTGCATGACATTAGATACATTCATTTTGATGGCATTAACAGCATTCGGGGAAAGCCTCAAAGAAAACAATGTATAGTATATCATTCTTATAAAGTGTATCAGGTATAATGCCTGTTTGATGTACAATGTAATATGCTCATCTTTTTGTTTTGCAAAAGTATTTCTCGGAGACCCAGTGTCAAGCTAAATTTCTGCCCCTGCCATATATTTGCCCCAACATAGCTTCCTTCGCAGACTTCTTGGAGCGGCAGCATTTGTTAAAATTAACGTATTGTTCTTGATATTTGATTGGATAACCAAGGCTTTGCTAAAATTGAGCATATTATTTTAGGTCTGTCATGTAGTAAAACTGAAAAAATGTTTTTTCTATATGCATAATGCAGCTGCAGTGGACACATATTTTGCCAGCAAAGCAAGAGGGGAGAAGAGGGAAGCAGATGGCAAGGCAGACAAACACAAGAAGAACTGCAAAAGAAACACAAGGAAATCCCAAGTAAGCCCTGTGATGAGCATTTCATCAGCCAATTACTCTTTAAAGCTTACATTCCTCCAGAAAAGCAGATGTTCCTCACCTTTTAACCCGACATTCCGCTACATAAGCAGTATACATGCAGCTAACCATCACTTCTGTTCAATGGTTTTAATGGCAGCCTGTTGTATGCCCAGCAAGCAAAACATTGTAATATCCAGTGCACGTATAAGAGGTTTTTGCTGTGATGTCTGTTGACGTCATCGGTCATTTCTTGTACGCCAAGGCCATGTATACGATTACTTATCAAGACACGGCTCGCCTTCCTAGCACACACATTATGCCAGTATATGAGAATGATTTCTGTCACAGTGTTGGTAGTCATTATTAGCCATTGCTTGTACAAATTAAAAATGGTTGATACATGTACAAGTGCACAGTGTACTTGTAACTTGAAGGTAAAATTGTAGCTCTGCTTCTGGCATTGTGGCAAGAATGCAGCCCTAAAGATGACTGAGTTAAAATTACATCCCATATTCAGTATATGCATCTATTGTTCTCTTTTAACCTCCTTGCTATAACCTTGGCCCCATCTCGGTCTATTTTTGAAATAAGACTGCTTTCTTGCTGCAATCACCTCGACCAATCGAAGCTGGATATTTCTCTAGAATTGGTGCATTCCTCTAGAAAAGCGGACATGCCTCCACTTTCAAGCGAACATTCCTCGAGGAAAACGGACGTTCCTCTACTTATAAGCGTACGTTCCTCAGCGGTAGGGGACATTTCACGGACACCTCCGCCGGCTCGTGGAATTGGTCGTTAACCCGACAAATCACTTCCTAGTTCTTCAAAATCACAACATCCGGAGTTCTGACCCTACCAGTGAGATGCCAAATAGTGTCAGCTCGGAAGGTAAGGAACATTTTTGATTGAAAAATGAAATGAAAGTTGGAATGTTGGAAATGAAAGTATCTGCGCGGCGGACCATCCTCAGTTTTGGATCATGTAATGGCGTCCCATGACACGTCCTTCTGCACTTGCAGGCAAAATAAGAGTTGTACCGCGTCCCTGTCGACACATATATCATGCCCACCTTCCCACAACATGTATTTCACACGTTTCTGCCACCGTGTTTGGGTAGTGCTTGTATGCCTCGGCTTTTTGCAAGAGTACGTAACCCGGTTCTGCGCTGGGCGTCCAGTGCGGAACTCACCGGGGAAAATGGCGTCGGCACTCGGGGCCCTGTGCGGAACAAAGTTCCACACAGGAATTCTAGTGCCGAACGGTGCTGAAGCTCCGTCAAAGCAGAAACGTTTGAATACACGTTGTGGGAAGGTGGGCATGATTTATGTGTCGACAGGCACGCGGTACAACTCTTATTTTTGTCTGCAAGTGCAGAAGGACATGTCATGGGACGCCATTACACGATCGAAAACTGAGGATGGTCCGCCGCGCGGATGCTTTCATTTCCAACATGGCTCAGTTTTCAATCAAAAACTATGCTTACCTTCCGAGCTGACAGAATTTGTCATCTCACTGGGCTAATCAGATGTCCGGATATTGCGCTTTTGATGAACTGGGAAGTAATTCGTTGGGTCAACGGCCGATTCCACGGGCCGGCGGGGGTGTCCGAGAAATGTCCCCTAGAGGAACATACGCTTATAAGTAGAGGAACGTCCGTTTTCCTCGAGGAATGTTCGCTTGAAAGTGGAGGAATGTCCGCTTTTCTAGAGGAATGCACCAATTCTAGAGGAATGTCCAGCTTCGATTGGTCGGGGTGTGCAATACAACCACCAAAGGACACAGGGAGCTACAGAATTGTACCCTCGTAAAGGCAGCAGACATTGCAATTGTTGTTGTGCTAAAGACCTTAACACTCAGACAGATATACATGGTGTAGCTATTTACAAATTACTAGAATGTATAAAACTACTAATAATAATGTATGTGAAACCTTCTTTGATTCCAGAAAAAAAGCAGCAAATAAGCCTTATCTTATGCTGTCCTAAATGACTCAATATCACTGATATGTTGTTGTTTTATCAGAAGCTGATTCGTCGCAGGAAGGCTCTAAGGGCCAAGCAGTCCTACAACACAAAACTAAAGGAGCAACTGCAGCGAGTTCTTTTGGCGGAATATATGTCGTCAGATGAGTCTGACACAGATGACAATGGAGAAAGGGTCCTTAAGACAAAGGCCATTCCATGGGAGTCAGACGAGTTTGCTAAATACAAACACGAACTGGACATGAAGTTCAGTAAATTACAGACTGAACAGGCTAAGAGGCAGTCGATGAAAAGAATTCCGGGCCCACCTTCAACCACAAATGTGAAAATCCCATTACTCTCAGAACAGGATGCCTGGATTGCTAAATAAACAATATGTTGCATTTGCATAACTAAACTTACAAATGTCATTTCCAAAAATAGTTTCAGAGGACATTGGGATTTTCTTTTTCACAACCAGTAATGTCTCTCACCTTCTCATGTTTTGATGCCTCTCAGACTCCTTCCTCAAAGCTTCTGACTGGAGTGCTGCTTCTTGCTGCTATATGTAGCTGGTGTACATCTACATGTAGGTGGTGCTTTTGCAGCGAGAACACAATCCCAAACATTAAACGTAGATAAGGTTGCATCTCCCGTTGTCCTAGTTCATCACTGGGAGGACAACCAATGTATCTGATGAATCAAGGATGCGGTTTGGAAAGAAAGTCAACCCCTGATGAACTGCATGGGAAGAGGGGCGATGCAAACTCTCCATGTTCGGGATTGTGTTCTCGCCGCAAAAGCGCCACCTATGATAGAATACATCCTCTACATATAGCGGCAAGAAGCAGCACTCCCGTCAGAAACTCTGAGGAAGGTGTCTGATAGACATTGAAACGTAAGCAGATGAGAGACATTACTGGTTGTGGAAATGAAAATCTCAATATCCAGTGGTGTCATTTTCATACATGTAACTAAATTGCTAAGTAAACAATATAGTCATTTGCATAACTAAATTAGTAGTATCAAATAGTAAATTGTAGTTTTGTTCGATTCATTATTAAGATGTCCAAGTTTATGAAAAATAAATAGGGCATGAATCATGGAGATTAGAATTCAAATTGCATATGTTGATGGCAAGATGCTGAGCTCCTTTGAATTTTTACAATCAAAGTGTGACTTGAACTTTATGCTGTTTGTGTTCATTAATGTAGCCTCTGGACATGGTCTAAATCACATAACCAGATTTATTCAAGAAAATTCAAATGAAAATATTAGTGTCCCTTACTGTTGTTTCCAAGCCAGTTCAGTCTCTATTTTTTTTCTTAAAGAAGCAGGAAAAGTACCATACGGTAAGATAGCTGTCATATCTGACATGGCCTTTGTCTTAATCATCCATCCTCCATTGTCATCAGCATTCTTTGCTGTACTTTTGCCTTTATGGAATTTATACAACATCATTGATACCATCTGTGTTGCAGGACTAAGTGTTGCCTTGCATTGGTGTACTAACAGATGTATATGAAATATTATGTCAATGTCATGAACTATTGCAACATGTGTGTATACGTAAATCTTTCGGTTTCCTGTTCAAATGTAGGTTATGATAATTGTGTTATTTGTTATGCCTCCTGCACCATACATATGTATTGTGCCTGAAGAATCTCATATCAGGATATTGTTAATCCTATATGCATATGAACTGTGATGTGGTTAACCATTTGGCCGAAAGGTCTACATTTAGTTGACTGGTATATAATATCTAGTTATAATCCGTGAAAATGGTGATGTATTTTGTAGTGTACTAGTAGTTGAATGTATTACTGCAGTGTTTTTAGTGTTAAAAACATAAAATGGATGGCTTGTTGGCAACGGATACAGTTGTGACTGTAGAGAATGATTAGGACTGATATTTTGCCCAGATTGATTGATAGATGCTATAGTTTTAACTATCATAACTTTATATGCATAGATATATACTCATGTGTATGTATGTGCACTGTCATTCAATTGGAAATATAGGACTGCTAATTTGTTTTATAACTCTTGAGAATGTGTCAACTTAGAACAAACTTGATTAACATGTTTAGTTGCATTGAAATTACTTTTCATTTGAAAAAATTCTGGTAATTTAGAAATCAATAAATGCTGGCCAGTAACACTGCAATTCCTTTCGGTGATTATTATATTCGTAGTCAGTGACAGTATCCCATAGGTCTGGAGTGAAGGTAAATCAAAATCATGTTGGTAAAAGCAGGTAAATGCAGTGGTAAATTAGGGATATACACTAGTAAATGCAGTGGTAAATTAGGGATATACACTGGTAAATACAGTGGTAATTAGGGATATACACTAGTAAATGCAGTGGTAAATTAGGGATATACACTGGTAAATGCAGTGGTGAATTAGGGATATACACTGGTAAATATAGTGGTAAATTAGGGATATACACTAGTAAAATGCAGCGGTAAATCAGGGATATACACTGGTAAATATAGTGGTAAATTAGGAATATACACTGGTAAATACAGTGGTAAATTAGGGATATACACTGGTAAATACAGTGGTAAATTAGGGATATACACTGGTAAATATAGTGGTAAATTAGGAATATACACTAGGAAATACAGTGGTAAATTAGGGATATACACTAGGAAATACAGTGGTAAATTAGGGATATACACTGGTAAAGTCGATTATATAAACCTGCGTTAAAGGTGGATAAATGCCGCTAAATCTCAAAAATAGCATGTGCGGTAAAGATGGGTAAATGCAGTGGTAAATGTAGGTAGATATGGACCGGTCAAGTCGTATTTACACACACGTTAAAAATGGGTAAATTCCGGTAAGTTTCAGAAATAACGCGTATTGGTAAATCTCGGTAGATTCGTATTTACACAACCTCGGTAAATGTGGGTAAATAAGGCAAACATTACCAGCTATTCCATGCAGGTAAATGTTGGGTATATTTGCACATTTACCAACAGGTAAATGTTGATAAATCTTTGGTAAATGTAACCTTTACCCGCCTATACATTACATTTACCTTGCTGGTAAATCCGACTTTTCGTGCAGTGTAAACCTGAAAAACTTGTCCGGATTCAGCAAAACACCCAGGACATAAAATCAATTTGCCATGCGGTACTAAACCTATTCCTTTTGTATAATTATGGAACATTGTTATGGTACCACGTTTGCATTCTCCGTACGTACATTAAGCCCTTAAAGTAACGGCTGTCACTTTGAAATTGGAAGTCTTTCTGAAAACTCAAGGACACCATTTTGGTATACATGTACTCCATTTCAACATTCCGCTTGATGTAAAACTGTTTCAATGTTGTCTGAAAGAACATCCTTTATCATTGGTATCTTTAATTTCATCATAGTGTATATAGTTAGTGTGATACATGATTGCAAACGTTTGATACAAGTCTGGAATATCTAAATAGCGTTCTCCAGAATTTGAAATGACCGGCGTTAAGTACATTCCAAACCCGTCAAATTGATAAGATCGGGAGAGTCACAGGAGTATTCAGTGACAGGTAAGTATTGGGGGGAAACATTAGTTGAACACGATGCAATGTGAAGCCTACAAACAGCACGTGCTCAAACATACATTACTAACGTGCCATGGAGACGTGCTATTTGTCACATGCAGAACCTGTTCAACTAGCTTCGTAGGTGGGTTGCATGTTTGTATCACATTATAGAACTGTATACAACGCGTTATCTTCAAACAGATCTTTTGGTGGCAACAAGACAGTATCAAATTGGCAAGACAGTATCAAATTGGCAGGGCAGTATCCAATACACCGTTTGGCTGGCAAAAAAAGATACCGGTGAAAAAATAAGCCTGATTAAAAACGCTTAAAAACACGTCACAAGTAAGCCGAAGCCTAAACCTCTGCTTGGAGAGTATACAACGGGTATACCAAACAGATAATGAATGTTTAAACTCTAGAAAAACATCGGCCAATCCTTAAGTTAAGAGGGCACCCTACCGACCATATTGCTGCCGAAAATATCAATTTGAGCTCGAAGATTTGCTTCGGGCGAGCCATTTTCCTTCTGTGTGACGCCATCTTTAATAACCTATAAATCTCTATCATGACTCAGCTCCAGTTCTTTACCCAAGGTAGTAAACACAAGTTGCGTAAGGCCTGATTGATTGTTTTGAGCCACCCTGGGCGTACCCCAAGGCTCATCATCATCACACACTGGGGCGTGCCCCTCCATTCGTTATTTTGACGCGTTCCTTAACTTGCTCAATGTTAGCCCTCAAACACGGGACCGAAATGACAAATCAGCTACCAATAGCGAACATATTTGTGTACAAGACACCACCTGTTGTCATTTGAACCCGCGACCTTGTGGATGAGAAGCGGGCTTGCTAGCCACAGTCGAAAAAAAAGTTTACCTAATGCTTCAGCGTCCTTGCCCTTTATCAGCGGTTGCCGATAGCCTCGACCAGCCTTCCTACGGGGGTACGTTTTGTAGAATTATTGGCCAGTCTGCGGGAACGTTAATCTAACTGCGCGGGCAAATGAACTCTACGGTGGTTAAACTCCCTATTTGGGTAAATTGTACTGTTTTTGGACTATGTTGTCGAGGGGGTCAGTAGCTGCTTTCCACTGTATTTAGCCCGTTGCTTGACGTCACAGTACCTTCTAGTTTTATCTTGTATCTGCCGTAAAGCCAATTCAATTGTTTTCTTCGTTTAACAAATTTTAGGCCCTCTTTTTTCCAGCGTACTACTACTACTACTACTACTACTACTACTACTACTACTACTACTACTACTACTACTACTACTACTACTACTACTGTGGTAGGGCCAGCCTTGACATTCTAGTATCCAACTGCCTTGGCCACACATACGGTATAACCTGTTTACCTCTGTCTGACCCTAGTTACAGCAACGGCTAGCTCGTAAAATGATAATAAATTAGTGAGCTTGAGACTTTACGAGTTTAGAACAAAAGGTGCGTGGTACATGATTGTTTAGAGTTTACGAGGCATAGTGATTGGGTTAAAAGGTCCGACATCTCCGCGATGGCGACCCTTCTTCGCCCTTTTCCTGGATTCCATGGGTAATGCTAATACTATACAAGGTTCAATAAAGATCCCTCATGACCCCCTTCTGTTCATATTATTTGTAGGAGCCTAAAACAGCACATGTATAACGATACATATCTCTATAGATCACATGTGTATTTCCATGTCTGAACTCTTCACAATTTCTATTTTACAGCTGCTTGGGTGGAGGGAGTTTTTTTTTCATTCAGCAAGATACTACCAAGGACCTCCTTGATACTACAAAGACAAAGTGGCACTGTCATCAAGTTATACAAGGAGGTTCATTTTAAACCTCCTTGAGTTATACAACGTATATAACATCACCACTTGACATAAGTATACATACATATACATGTACATATCAATTATTGAGTGAACATAACACTTAGTGAGCCGCCATCCCCCTCTCTAAGTGACCAGCTGTTACTTTGGTATGAATGACTCCTACATCTGTTGCACTGATAATACATCAGTCCAGCAGAGCTAACATCGACCAGTTTCTTATAACAAGTTTGAGTAAAGTAGTATAACTCTGGCCTGGGTAGGAGCAGCCTTGACATTCTAGTATCCAATCCCTGGCCTCTGTTTGACCCTTACCTACAGGTACGGTAGCTCGTAAAACTGATAGTAAATTAGTGATCTTGTGACATTTCCTGAGTTTAGGACAAAGGGTGGCCGTAAATGACTGTATGAATTGATGAGCGTCTACGATAGCGTCCCGGCTAGTCTCGATCCAGCTCCGCTCTAAGGGTGAAGACATAGCGGATTGAAGGTGAAGGCCGGTAGGAAAAGGCACAGCGGAGGTAGATTAAAGTGGTATAGCTTTAACGGCTGGATTCCAGGCTACAGCGTCCCTTCCTGATGAAGTTCCTTTTTTGCTAGTCTCCACCAGACTACTTGGGTTACCAATGTGTAACTCTACAACTGGCCAACTCCTTGCTGACAACCCCCCACCCCATTTGGCAATTTTCATAATCTCCAAGCAGATCTTTCGGAGGCTGCAAGACAGTATGAAATTTGCAATACAGTATCATTGGCAGGGCAGTATCCAATACGTTTGACTGGCGACAAAAGATACCAGTGACAACCGGATAATAACTCCTAAAACATGTCAAAAACTAGAGTTCCACAACCTCATACCTTCGCCAAATGAGGTTACCCTTTATGACTGACAAATTGTAGATTTTCCCCCTAATTATGCAAATAAGATCCTCATTTGCATGAATTACATCACTTGATCATATTCTCATCCCAATGGAAGTGTTATCTTAACGAAGAAGGCCATTTTAGCATTTCCTCATAAATTATGCAAATGAGGTCCTGATTTGAATAAGTTCTGTTGAATTATGTTCACCTCCATTCAACTTCGAAATGCACAACTTTGAAATTGCCAACATTAACCACTATGGAATTATAGTATTTTCTCATTAATTATGCAAATTAGGTCTTCATTTACATAATTGATATATGGCAATGTTCCTCTCATTCTTAATTACACATGCCACAAGATAGAATAGTCCTATCATGGAAGGTAACTGAATCATATAAATCCCTTATTAATTATGCAAATTAGATCATAATTTGCATAATTGTCATCTAATTATGTCAAGCATCACTTAAGCTACCTACACACCAAATATCAAGACGATCTGTCAACCGGTTAGTGAGTTATCCTACTTTAAACATTTTCATACAAATGCTCCTGCAGTTCCAGAGCAAGCCACTAGAGGGCCCAAACTTATGTCACTTCTTCCTGAGCACAAGAGCTACCTACCATCCAAAAATCATGACCCTAGCATGTACAGATCGCGAGATATCAAAACCGGAAGTTCCGCTGCAGTACCATAACAAGCCGCCAGGGGGCCCAAAATCTAATCATTTCGAGGTCTCATCAAGACCTACCCACCTACCAAATATGAAGATAATCCATCTTTGCCTTCTCAAGTTATGCTGTTGACACACACACACACACACAGACACACACACGGCCACGAAAACATAACCTTCTTGGCGAAGGTAATAAGCAGAAGTGTAAACCTCTGCTTAGACAGAGAGTACCATTTTCACACATACTTGACACATACTTATGTCGGAAAAAAGGCGAGGAACAAAGTTTACCGTATATTCATATTCCTTGTCAGAGGGCACATGTGTGTGTGTGTGTGTGGAGGCGATTGGTAACTTTAACAGGTAACTGAACTTTTACCTGATATTCCATTTCCTTCCCCCTGAAGAAGCCGACCAGACTACAGACGGCGCACGTGATGGTCGCCAGCATGGAGAACACGGACATCACCACGTACAGCAGCTTCTGCACGGGAAAAGTGAACATCGGTGTAAGAGAAAGAAATCTTTTTTGACACAAATGACGCATACTGTACTTATTTAATGTTTTGTAACTGTACATGTACATGTTTTCTGAGATTTTAAGTCGTTTCTTTTGAAAATTATGAATGATTTAAATGAATGTAAATTAACTATAATTCAGACTTTTGATTGTTCGCCACATGCTAATAAAGTTCTTTTTCACTTTGTTTTTACTTTTTGACAACAGAAGTACAGCGACTTCTGTACGGTCTTCTACAACTATACCTACAAACAAACATACTTAACAAGTAGATACAAATGAACTTAACGTTACATACTATATGGCTAGATCAACATGTTGAGTTTAACGTATCGTTCACACTACTGTTTCTAAGGTCTAAATATTCTTTGATGTATTTGCGTAAGTTGTACACGAGAACGTTGGAGGCCGATGAGCGTCCAAAGAGCGCCAGGCGAAAAAACGCTTGACGCGATTTTGGAATTTGGCGACTTTCTAGTGACCTAGAGGTCGTTGACAGTGTGATGCGGGCTTAAGTGTTGGGCGGAGGATCGCCGACAGCATAGCAAGTCACTGTATTGTGACGCCGTCTGCTGTCACCAGGTTTTAATTGGACTAACACAATTGAGAAGACAGACACTCTCAACAGGTGACTCGTGGTTCCGTGATTCAAAGGTTTATGTGAGAACATGAAATGACTGTTTACTTTAAGTTTTTGTTCCATGAATCACTCCGCCCTCGGGGCTCGCCCCGCCGCGCCCAAGTGACCAACCGGAACGCGTGTTACACCTCATTTCGCATAAGTCGCACGACAGGTGTACAATAGGTCTGCGACAGTAAATTTGGGGAAATTCCTGGCATAGTCGTGGATGTGTCGTACAAATTTAGCTGTTTTGTAATGTAAAGATGCCCCCCCCCCATCGTAGGAAATTCGCACGTTTACCGTACCAAGTCGTAGGACATCGTAGAGTGTCGCACGACAGACATACGAAATGGTCCTGAGGTTGGGAATTCACAATGCTGAAAAATATTTGAACATGCATACGACATGCATACGACATGCATACGACATGCATACGACATGCATACGACAGCATTTCCCACTGTACGACAAAAATGGTACTTATAGTTTGTACGCGACAAATGATACTTATAGTTTGTATGCGACAAGGCTTCACGCGTCATAATTCAATAAAACGGCGTCAGGAAATGCGACCTATGACCCCATCTAAGAGGTATTGTCGACCCATCAATCAGTCAAGACTTCTAATCATCTTAAAGGAGAAGACGCCGAAAGACGCCAGCTAAACATTGAAGAATCTGTTGTTTTCTAAACAGTTGCATGCGAGTCCAATTTATCCCAAACATCCCAACGAAATGCTACACTGACTTGCAGGTGAGAGTCGGAACCCTCAAAATATTGAATATTTCAGCAGCTGTTGTCGTTATAGCCTGGAGGTCAGGATAAATATCGTTTGACCTTTGATCTAGAAGTAAAGGCTAACCAACTCATAATGAGTCACAGACCATGTACCATCGCTTCTGGACAATAGCGACATAGAAACACTGGAAACACAGGTACACAGAACGGTTTTAACGTTTAAAACATAAAGGCAGCTACAACAAAGCACTAGATAGGAAGAACAGCGACGTTTGTTTTACCTTTGATTTTGTATCTTTCATTCGCTTTTCACACACATACACATTGACATACACTTACATACGAATTAAGTGTAGGAATTGGATGACTACCCTGAACAGAATTTGTTCCATTATGAAGACTGTGGTCACCGTGATTGCGTGAAAACTGGAGAACTGGAGCGTGAAAATATCGTCCATTCATCGAATCTTGAGTCATTTTAGCTTCATTTGAAGTGTGGAAAAATCACTTATCCTTGTCCAAGCTTCCTTTACTGTTCACTGGTTGTGTCCTTCGATAAAACCACTCAAGGGGCTGTCACAATGTCATCGACCTTCGACAGAATTTATTGATCACGCCGAATTTTAAAATCACCAGAGAGTCAAGCGTATTTTGGCCTGAAAATCTACCCTGTCAGAGTTGACCGGTTTGCTCGGTGACCACCTGTGAACATCGGCCAGTCCGTAAAAATCGTGCAGGAATAGAGAGAACACCAGCCGTACTGCTGCCGATAATGTCATGGAGAGCTCGCAGACTCATTGGGTAAACCACGTTGCTGCTGTATGGCTTTAGACAACGAAAAGCCAACCGGTTTCACAGTTAAAACTCTACAACCAAGAGGGCTGGACGTTCAATAAATAATAAAGACCAAGAGAGCTCTAGAAAAATGAGATGGCTATTCTAAAGTGAAGTTGTGGTATCCTCAAGAAAGGACATTGCCTGATCAGTCCGTTAAATAGTGCACACTTCTTTGCCTTAAGTTTATAGATTTCTCTACGTAAAAGTCAAAAGTCTCAAAACACACACCGTGTAAATTTTGTTGTGTTTTTTTTTGCTGGGTAATTAGTGTAGTAGAATGGCGGGGAGTTTAAAGCTTCTTCCGCATGATTTAAGGAGAGCGTTTCAGCCTAGAGCTATCACCAAGCCTTCTCAGAAGGCGTGAAGACAGGATTACCGGGGAGTAAGTTTTGTGTGCTTTGTTGTCTTTCAAATTATACCTTTACTTGTACATCATGGATCATTTTAGATTAATAATGTTATAATCATACAAATCCAAGTTTGGTCACCCGTCGGTCTTCATCCAACGGAAATGTGGTATAAAGTAGCGTAGCATTGTTAGCAATGGCGATGGAGCAATGAATGCACTCTTTGATTCGTAGTCAGATCTAGAGCTTTCGAAATCGTATCACCAGGTTTAACCTTCTCCCTGTTGCGTAAAGCCGTAACCAATAGAGAATTGCTAGCCATATGGCTACTTCAGTATGCGAAAGGTTAACTTACAAACTTTGCAAACAAAGAAATATATGACCAAGTAAACACGAACATGACGGAAAGAAAAAAAAAAGAGGGCATAGCTGGGCACTTATATGGGACAGCATCGTTTCCAAAGAAAACATTGTCATGTTGTCCAGCGGTGTTAAGAATGTCTGTAGATGCGTGTGTACAGATTGTAGGCAGACATACCGGCCTGGGGCGACACGCGAATGAGTGGAACTGGACCGTACAGTCGTGTCACGAGCTCTGTGTCACAGGGAAACATTAGATGCAACCGGCCTGTATAACTATCCTGTAAAGACTATGTCACTCATAGCCAACTCCCTACCTTCCCCAGACCATGGTTGGGAGCTAGTCGCGAGCAAGGTCATCTTTTTGGTTGGGAGTTGGTCGGCGAGGTTGCCTACTAGACTAAGCCTATAAAAGTCGACTACGACCCTATCTCTCTCCCCCTCTCTCTCCCCCTCTCTCTTTAGCTCTCCCGTCTAAAAGCCAGACAATTCCATTGCACATCTCCCTCCCCCCTTAGAGGAAGTAATCAAGTTTTCAAGATAAATTATCCCCACATCTGCTTGGAGGCTAGAAAGCCCAGTGAAGCGCAGTACTTACAGCTTTCCGTCTGGCTGCTGCTGTCTGTTTGTTCATATTACTGGCCAGGAACGCCGTGCAGTACAGCAGCTGGCCCTGGAAAGAACCACACAAAATATTCAACATTAGGAAATATCAGAATAAGGACAGCAACAAGAAGTCGAAGGCCTCGTACCTCCGACGATACTGAAAAATTTAGAATTTTCAAAAAATTCTTTTATTCATTTGTGTGAATTACTATATTTTTGTGAAAAGAATCAACGCAATTCAGAGCTATCATATTTGCTCTACTGCCTGTTAGTCCTTTATAAAATTATTGATTAGTTGATTGATTTATTAGTCAGTGTTTTGTTTTCTTAGGGTGAGGGCGGGTGGGGTGCAGACCATGACTTGCAGAAACAGTAGTGTTGATCACTAGACCATTTCATGGACGCGGCCAGTTGTAGTACGAACTTTTCGGCTGCATTCCACACCGTACTGACAGCCTACAGTGATACAGACTGGAGACAAACCACGGTCTGTTGGCCACACTTCAAAACACAGACACCTTTCGGCGATCACTTGCTAGTCAGTCTGTAGAAAGCTCTGTAGTGCAGATTATTATTACAAGTAGGTATTCTATAAGCACTGCACAAAATCCATTCTTTACGCACACCTTAATAACGTGCGTGCGTAAATGTTCCGTTTCTTCACTCGCGTGTACCTTTACAAGCATTAATGTGTGCGTAAAGATAGGATTTCGGTCAGTGAAGATAAACTCGGCAAAGGTATAGTCTCTACTAGACTTGGACTTGGTACATTTGTTCCTCATTTGGGGGGAAAATACATTATCTAAAACCTATTTTTTGTCACTAATAGGTCAAAGTTTCCATATAGGGTTTTGCACCACAAACCCAAACGTTTCAATTTTTAAATCCATCCATCCTTTAATTACTTGAGTTGGCTTAAGAGTTGAAATACCTTCACAACCGAGATGATCTTTTCAACGGATAAACACAAAACAATCACCGGTATGGTCCAGATACAGACGACGCTGGCCGGCAGCTATGTTACAACGCAAACGGTATGTCTTCATGTCAAGCTATATATAGTAGAATGTCAACCCCTTCTAAAAACACTGATTGATCTTTAGGACAGAAAAATATTATCAACTTCTGCACTTTTTTTATACCTGTTTGCGCGAGTGAATAAGAGGAAATTTACTGATTTTGATCAACGCTTGGCGGTGTTTAGGGTATAGAAATGTAAATTGGATAATTTCACTTGCCCCTCGGGCAGGCTCTAGAGAGAGGTAATGCCTGTATTGTGCTGGCGTCACGTTGTGGCCACCCGTGAAAGGAACCTTATCTTCGGATAAATGTTTTGATCTGGTTCATTCTCGGTATTTCATGTCTGTTTTTGGAACATTGGTACTGTTCGGCGAACCGATAAACAATACAATACTTGGAAATATGTTGCAAACCAGTGTTGCAAATGTAGGAGTAAATACAGTGAATAAGCCGGATCCTTGCATGCTTGGAGATTTATTCATTTGTGACACATATATGGAAGGATTGATATAACAGGTAACTATCACCTTTTCTAGATGTCAACCCGGAGACCAGACTGTCAGGTTTGAACCACTTACATCGGGAAGGACCCCTGCTCTTTTCGATAGGTGTGGTGGGAGCTTTAATGTGCGTGGGGTGTGGCTGTCATCAAACATGGGACCTCCGCTTTACGTCCTATACGAGAGGACGTCCCTAACCGAAGCTAGGTACTCATTTTCACCTGAGTCAAGTAAGGAAATAGCTAGGTGTTAAGTGCCTTTCCCAAGGACGCAACATTGGGGCCTGTCAGAGATTTGAACTCTGAACCATTAGATTTTAAGACAGCAACCTTAATCGCAAGACCACCTTGCCACCTGTCACTGAACTATTTAGCCAATCTCCAAGCAGATGTAAACTGAGTTAAAATGTGAGGTTTCGAATACATCATCTTAAATGAGAGACTTACCAGATGTTAGTCCATAAAGCCCTACAACAACAACAAATGATAAAGTCCCAAGGATAATGGGTACTATAGGTGTTCCCATGGGATAAAACTCCCAGGTGACTGAATGATTAGAGAACAAAATTGCTGACGTGGCAACCGATTCAAAATAAGACATGATCACCGTTTTGTTGTGAACTATAACGGAAGAAATGCACTTTTAATCCAAATTCAAGTGATAAACTGCACCGAAACATGTGTATATTGAATGCCTTTGGACGAATAATGTGCAACAAAAGTCGTCCGACATAGCCATTCCGATTTGTCATAATATATGTCATCAGCTAGAGGTCGACCCCGTACATAAGCTTGTATTCGGCTGATTTTTCCAGCTATGCCGCTGGACTATTGGTGTATAGTCCTACTATTACTCAGTGGATACTAATGTTTGTAACTGCAAGTCTGTTATCTCAACATAACGACCTGTACTTAAGGCTTTGGGCAGGGAAGGACGATAATTAAAGGTCTTTCATCCAACAATACCGGTATTCCCAAGTGATAGATCTTACAACAACAAAAAAAAACTTCCCCTTTCTACGCGTAAGAGTATATATACATGTAAGCTAGAGTATGAAACGCTCCAGTTCTGTTGTTGTTTATGTTTGTTTATTTGTGGCGCTAGTACTGTTGTTGTTTATGTTTGTTTACATGTCGCGTTAGTTTTGTTATGTTTGTTTGCATGTAGGGCTAGTTCTGTTGTTTGTCTATTTACACGGTGCTAGTTCTGTTGTTGTTGTTTATGTTTGTTTACATGTAGCACTAGTTCTGTTGTTGTTTACGTTTGTTGACAAGTCGTGATTCGGGTGAGCACACCCGTCCAGCTGTCAGGTTTAACAGAGCGTGGCGGAAGAACACCTCACGGGGCCTGCACGCAGGTCACCCGGGGATTACTCTTATGAAACCTGCGACTCTCACCTGGTGGAACTACTTTTACTGCCAAGTTAGAGTCCCAACGAAAACAGACCCTCACACACACACCTGTGCACAGAAGGCATACAAGTGTGAACATTTTTAAGCTGCCTTTATCGATAAGTAAAGCCCCTAGTCTTTTCAAACCCCACCCCTATACTAAGGCCCTACCCATACTTGTGGTGACACGTTATACACCACAACACTGAACCGGCACGGTCCAAAACAATGCACCTTAGCAGCGCATGGTACATTTGCGATGGTCAGGTATAGACAAGTATACCGGGAAAATAAAGTAGGTCTAGTGTCCACCACACTCATGTGAATGCTGAGAAAATAATAGAATTTGGTGAAATATAAGGTGAATACTTGGGGTAGGTGAGTTGGCTGACCAGATGGTACAAGCGGTAGGAACTTTGGGTGCGTCCCTGAATGGCCTTTTCACCAGCTAGCTTTTCTAAAAATCATTCACCGCATGTCACCAAACTCTACTCTTCCTCAGTACCCAACAAAAGGATTTGAAAGAAACTAAGAAAAAGGATGTGAAAGAAACTAGGAAAGAAGTAGGTTGACTTACCAACATGAAGCACGCCACAGTCAGGACAAAGAAGACTCGGTAAAAACTGCCCAACATTTCGTGCACGCCGACTGACACGGCACCCAGACCTATACACGACCCGATCAGCGACAGGCCCATTTGGACCAGACCCAGCCGTATGAACCTCTTCCGATGCATCTTTTGTGTGTGTGTGCGTCTCACCAAACGTCCCTGGTTCTGTTCCCGAGAAGGAAATCTGTGTGTTTACAAAATGCGTAGTAGAACAGGTATGACCCGGCTCTAACATAAACAACCGTCCAGGCAGTTTTGAAAGGCGGATGGACAGGTATCGGACACGGTACGGCTTCAAGGCATGGGAAGAGTGGAACCTACCATACTGTGTCGTTTTAAGGGGGTGTTTTTACCTCACTGATTCCTCGTCGCAGGCTTCGTTATATACGTCAATACGTCTCAAGACATGAACGCGGTAAGACTCGAAGAACAACCGCGCAGCTGACCTGTTTTAGACAAGACGACTTTAAGATATAAAAAAAGTTAAGGAAAAATGTCTTGGTGATTAAGGAGAGTCTTGAATGAAAGGGATGTGGGAGAGTGGGTTGTGCCATTTTGCCCCGGGGAGATAAGATAATGGAGTCCAGTGGGATTTACTTAATGACGTCGAACGTGTTCTAAGTAACGACCGGTGTTAGGACGGTAAAGGCGAGACAACACAGCTAACATAATCTCCAAGCAGATGCGTGGTTTCAAATGAAAAATAAAAGACACACACAAACATACACACACACAAACACACACACACACACACACACACACACACACATACACATACACACATACATACATGTATATACATGTAAAACATTTTAATTTCTGTTAAAACCATTGTAAAATCATCGCCAATCAGGCCGTTTGTTTGTTTGTTTGTTTGTTTGTTTCTACCTTTATTTATACTCGGAAATTACTCTATTTGGCCATCAGGGCCGCTTTTCATAGAGTGACAAGGGGTTAAGGTTTGACCTGCTTTATTGTAACGCTGTCATATATTGAAATAAAAGATTAAAGGAATATCCTACAGTTAATGACACTGGTGTTGGTCTACTACATTATGGCTTAACTAAGACAATTGCAAATTATGATGATTCATTTACAGGTGGTAAGATCACGCCGGTGTTTAATCTAATTTTTACTTAATTAAGAAAAATGCAAATCTTGGTGATCCATCAACAGGTGGTAGGACCACGCTGCAGCAAGATGGCGAGTGTGTCTGGAAGGGAAAGACCTCGGCGGTTAAAATTCACCTTGGAAGACACGCTACGTCCGTTTTAGGTGGTGAGTTGTCCTTAACAATATCCTCTATATTCTTGTGACTATTTAGGCCGCACTTATTACAATGAAATGAAGCAGAAACACAGAATGGCGTGAACTATTTGATGCGACAGTTCCTTGGGTTTATACCTACTCTCCAAGCAGAGGTTTAGGCTTCGGCTTATTTTTGACGCGTTGTTATTGGGCTTTTTGTACTGGTATCTTTTTTATCGGGGACGGTCTGGCAAATGGATACTGCCTGGCCAATTTGATACTGTCTTTGCGGCCACCGAAAGATCTGCTTGGAGATTGGTTTACACCTGCACTTAGTGAAACGGGAGTGAGTGTTCCCAGGGCAAGGACGAAACGGCTACAGCAGTCTTTTCCACATAGGCCCATAACCCTGTACAACAAAGAACTGTCATAAGTCACGCCTTGTGTTTCATAAACCTCATCTGTACAAAAGTCAGAAGGTTTGCTTGGTATACGATAATGTATTATGATGTCAATTGTCCGTTGTAATTTGTAATTTGTGTACGCAAACTTTCTGCAATTTTGTCCCTGCTGTAAGGTTTGCTTTTTGGTGTCACGACTGTGAATAAAGTTATAATCAGCTAACACCTGTAGAACACACCTTTCTATTGTCTTACCGCTTTCTACAACTATTCAGTCTAATATAAGCGATACATGTATATCAATTGTGTTAGTTATCCTGGTCTTTTTCATTCACCAGGATAACTTTTGCCTTTTTCACACCATCTGATGATATTTTCACTGTTAGGTGTGTCTTGAGGGTCAGCTGTCCAAACCAGACCTGACGTTCCTGTCCAATCCAGACCAGACTTGATTGGGGCTCAGTGAAGAAGGGAAATGAAGACTTTTCACCAGTAAGTCTGTATGGAGTAACATATTTCTTGTTCTAATGAAAGGTCTAACGTTAAGTCTAGTGAAGCTATATTTGTGGATGAACCATTATATGTTATTCTTGTGCTACACATATGCAGACCATGGGATCTTGTTAACCATTTTCTTCAGACATGTGTCAGACATTGCCATAAAAGTATAAGTATTTTCTGAGGCATAACACACCACCAGTGACACATTAAAACACATAAAGTTTCTAGATCCATTCAAGGATGGATAGTTCTTTCAATGGCCATTCATGATCAGTGTTGAATGGAGAAATGTTTTTGCATCATACTAATTATACTTTCATTGTTACATATACATGTGTGTGTCCTGACATTCCTGTCCTGACTGGGAGAAACCTGTCCTGACTTGGAGACTTCTGTCCAAAACAGAGCAGATGAGGGCTTAGCAAACCAGTTGCCTTGAAGACACAGCAAAGTGAAGAGTCTTCACAGGTGAGACATTGCTTTACAACATCTTCTTTTAGATGTGTTAAACAACCTGAGTCTATACCAGAAAGTTATTAAAAAAACAACATTTCTGCATTTATTCATAATCATTGATGAGCAAAGGGACAGTTCAGTCGTATGGTTCTATTATTATCTTTAATGATCATTGTTGTCTGGATATGTTTTTATCATACTAACTATTCATAATGGTACATGTAGGCATGTCCTGAGGTTCAGCTGTGTTGGTGTTCCTTTGATGACGATAACTCTTGGCCAGACCAGGGCTCAGCAGACCAGAACTGCTGAAGACATGGGGGGAAATGAAAACTAAAATTATATATAAAATGCAGTTTTCCTTGGAGACACTGAGGGAGCTGAATGGTTTTCCCAGGTAAGTTTGACTGCTTCTTATCGTTCCTTTCTTGAAAAATATAAACACGGAAACAGCGGTTGTTACTTATCTTGTAAAAGAACTGTTACAGTTACTTCTATTTCTCAACTCTTATTTCTCACTTCTCAACATTGCTAAGAAGCACACCTGGTTGCTTGGTGCCTATCTAGCCTTGTACTGATTGTCATTCATACCCTTTTTTACCCTCCTTGTTCATACTTAGATCGATGTGTCCTGATGTTCCTGTCCTGGTTGGAGAAACCAGTATGATGATGGGCGTCAGTTCTGTCCAAACCAAACCAGATGAGGGCTCCGCAAACCAGTTGAGTGCAGAGTTTGTACAGGTGAGACAGTGCATGTTCCTTTTTTTCTCTGGTGTGTTAAGAACTGCGAGGCATAACATACTACCAGCAACATCTTTAAAAAGAAGACGACACATTCTATATTTACATGTATTTATTAGAGAAGCAAATGTTTAATCAAATTGTGAAGTTTTACAAGTAAGTCTGTATTTAGCAACATATTTCTTATTATTTAGAGGGCCTTCATGTCTTTTTTCTTGAGGCATAGAGACCCATTTTAATTTCCCGTTAATCCTTGCCGGGAAATTCTTCGTGAAGCGTAATTGTTGCTTTAATCGCTGCTTTCAATACACTGACTTTTGTTTCTGTTTTTAAGATTTGAAGTTGGGGACCAGACCATGGTGGGAAGGACCTGAGACTTTTATCGGCATAGCTGTGTGAAAGAAGGTGGATCCGGAGACCAGACTGTAGCAGGAAGAAGAACCAGACTTTCATCGGCAGGGCTGCATGTGTGAAAGAAGATGGGAAGATGTGAGTATGGTCTCTTTGTTAACACGAGACAACACACCACACACTTTCCTGCATTTCTCTCTTGATTTAAATGCCCAGTTCACTCTACTGTACTCTTTCTCCATCACATTTCACAAACTTCTCTCAATCACACCTCTTTTACTGCTTTCATTAATTGCACAGTATTCTGAATTTCTGATTTCTTTTGTAAGCCACTTTTCCCGCCAAAAAACTAATTGGGCCCGTCACCTGGATAAAAAGATAATTAAATTAACTCTTCCCGCGCTTTTAGATAGAGTGATTCCTGCTCTGACCTTTGACCCCAACCCCCTAGCCACACTACATTGAACCACTCACACAGTATGTTAGTGACACTGTTCCAACACTTTGGACCTTAACTTCTCCGACTACACTCTGCTACATCAGACTAACCTTCCCAAACACTTTCTTAGTGGACGAAGTTTTCAGCCAAAAGACTGAAGAATTTCTCACTCTCCTGGTCAGTCAATTGCACTGGTATACTGATGTGTTGAAGCATCAATGTCTCCGCAAGCAAAGACGTTCCCCAAGGGAGTATGCTGAGTGCATTGACCGACAGGAGAGTGAGAAATTCTTCAGAGTCTTTTGGCTGAAAACTTCGTCCACTAAGAAAGTGTTTGGGAAGGTTAGTCTGATGTAGCAGAGTGTAGTCGGAGAAGTTAAGGTCCAAAGTGTTGGAACAGTGTCACTAACATACTGTGAGAGTGGTTCAATGTAGTGTGGCTAGGGCGTTGGGGTCAAAGGTCAGAAGGGGACAGTGATTTCTAGGCTATCTAAAACCGCGGGAAAAGTTAATCTAATTATCTTTTTATCCAGGTGACGGGCCCAATTAGTTTTTGGCGGGAAAAGTGGCTTACAAAAGAAATCAGAAATTCAAAATACTGTGCAATTAATGAAAGCAGTAAAAGAGGTGTGACTGAGAGAAGTTTGTGAAATGTGATGGAGAAAGAGTACAGTGGTCTAAGTGTGAACTGGGCATTTCAATCAAGAGAGAAATGCAGGAAAGTGTGTGGTGTGTTGTCTTGTGTTAACAAAGAGACCATACTCACACCTCCCCATTTAAGTGGCCAATCACATTTCCCGACAATGCCTATCATTAAAAGTCTGGTTCTTCCTCCTCTCCTTCTTCCTCCTGCATGCTACAGCCCGGTCTCCGTATCCACATGCTGAAGACATAGAAACAAAAGTCAGTGTATTGAAAGCAGCAATTGGCCTGGCTAAGAACTAATGTCTACAATGTCCAGCTATGGCCACACAAATTTGATATGGTGGTTCTTAGATTTTTACAGGAAATGAATTAAACAGCAGGGTTAATGTTTTAAAGCGCAATGAAAACTTTGAAACACGTCACATTCGACCAGAAACATGTAACGTTATAATCTATTGATATCTGTGGAGCATTCGTTTTGTCCTTAAGTGTAAACTAAGTGCACGAAACCTCATGACTATTTGAGATACTGTACACTTTGTTTTTAAAGTCACAGACTAAATAAAAGTTCTAAACAAAAACTTTGCCTTTCTTACTGAAGTGTGACATTCAATGCGGTTCGAAACATGTCCATTGACGCTGCAGTCATATTCGTCGTCGTCATACAATTTTGATGCCGTAGAATTTTCAGTCAGAACCTGAAAACTGACAGCTGAATTATGCAGCTACAAAATACTAGATACCCGAAAAATAGACTAGGTGGAGTTGTCTCAGTCAGAATCATGCTAAAATACCTGACACATAGAACAATCACGACTTTATTCTGGGTGTACGAGTTAACGATCGCTATTCTTGTTTACATTATATACATGCAAATTATTTGAAAACATATGCAAATACTTGTTTACGCGTCCTTTGGCGGGAACATCAACTGGCCATAATTATGCGCACATTCGGCACGCCGTTTCAACAGGTGGACGCTGGGCCAGGCTTGATACCGCATGGCGTTAGAACAAAGCATTTCTATATTAAACAATTTTTCCCACCAACAGAAACTCATAGTTATTCTCTGAGCCACTAGACACAGGAAAATAAGATATAGTGTTCTCAATAGGCAACACCAAGAAGTTTAAAACGGCGCGAAGCGGCACATATTCAACAAAACAGCGTTGAAATAGTCAAATACAAACCAGCCAAATTAAAGACGAGCATGTAGCATTCTAATAACCACACCAATTGATACAGAATTGGTGTGGTTCTCAGAATGCTACATGCTCGTCTTTAATTTGGCTGGTTTGTATTTGACTATTTCAACGCTGTTTTGTTGAATATTTGCCGCTTCGCCGTTGTACCATTTTAAGGCGAGCATGTAGCATTCTGAGAACCACACCAATTGATACAGAACATAACTAACATACAACATAAGGTTATCAGTTTGTTGGAAATAAATTTGAAGAAAATAGCTTGTTATCTAACCTTGAAATAAAAAGTTCTCCCTACACCACGCCGTCCATCTGGTCTGGAGCGCCATTTTGCTGCCTCCAGCTCCGTCAAGAAATCTCACCTTGTGTGGTCAGTCAGTACTTGCCCCCGTGGTTCGCCACACGTGTGCCAGCCTCGTTTCAAATATGTATTGTCTCACACAACGGCTTCAAGCGGTCTAAAAAAAAGCGCCCTCCAGTGACGGATAATAGTGTTACAGCTATGAAACGAGTAATCGGCGCTGCTCATTGGTCTACAAAAAGCGCCCTCCAGTGACAGTTATCGGTACTTCAACCATGAAACATGTATTTGGGCCTCGTTGATGCTGTAGTGCTGCCACAAATCAAGGGCGTAAATTGTTTATTGAAATATGCTGTGTATTCAGACAAAGACACTTTGTATTCAGACATACAAAGACACTTGGATTTAGACCTTTCAACGTATTAAAGTCGCTTTGAACTGAAGTTTACTTGTAAACTCAGTTCTTAATAGTGTATTAAACCAGTCACGATCACTTGACATGGTATATTATTTTTGCTCCACTCGTGGCAGAAAATGAGAAATACAGCTCCCCGCCATCAAAACGGCCGTCTATTCAACTCTGGTGTTGATATATCTGGAGGCCAAACTGTCTCATAGTCAAACAAAATCCCCTCTTGTAGTGCTATATTTTTCTTACAACTGTCCTTCTTTGGGCACAATTGGGCAAAATGGCAAAATGGTGTTTACCAATTACGTCATTACGATGATACCTTATTTGGGCATAAGCAACGTCACAATATTGACAACCAATCAGCATGTAAGCAAGATGATGAGTTAGTACTGCATTACTGATACAAGTTGCTAGGTGTCACTGTGAGACCGTCAAGCTAAGGCCTTGACTTGGAATTGAATAACCAGACGAAGTAAATCTGAGGCGGAATATTCTGGTGCAGGTTGCTTTATTCAAATACAGTTGCCTCGTATTGTTCTTGATGTTGGTCAACACATCCAAGGTTATAGCCACATGCTTCTGAAGGCTTTCCATTCTTGATAAAATGCGATATTATAGTTACTAGTACATGTATTACACTGTGTGTGTTGAAGCGGCGGCACTGAGTTGGTTGAACCAAGGCTTGTTGAACCTCCTTGAACGTCAAAAGTTAAACACAGAAGAAAGTCGGCCTTGAAGCCGAGGAGAGGGACACATATCAGTGTATTTATTAGTCCGCAAGTTACTGGACGCTGTTTGATGAATTTTACACATTATACAGCAGTGTTTTTGTAAACCTAACCCTTTTAAAAATGTTTTGCACCTATTTCCAAACAGCAATCTGACGATAACCTACTGGCTCAATGTCTTACCCAAAATGCCCTTGTTTTTATACTTTGATTGACGGGATTAATGTCTGACGTCTCCTTGTTACCGCTATCTTGTAGAATAATAGCCTTGAAGTGCATTCCTCTGGTCAAAAACGGCTCTTTTGCTGACCTATGCATCGGCTATTTGTTCTATGTCCCCACCATGTTTATGTTAAACTCTGGTTCTACATAATCTCCAAGCAGATGTTGGGAGTATAAAACAAACGCTCTCTCTGTATATGCCAAGGGGGTTATAATATTGCTCCAAGGCGTTTACAATTCTTAGGGGTGAAAACAAGCATGACAAATTTCCAACCAAAGGATGAAAGAATAATTTGCACAACTATGTTCAGTAGATGGGAAAAATTCCATTATTTTTACCCCCAAGTTTTTAGGTTTAGGTTTAATCCTCTTCTGAGCCATGTGGCTCTGAAGGCAGCTCTTCCATCTGGCCCGGTCAGCTGCCATCTTTGGTGCCTCGTCAAGAGTGAAACCATGGCTCCGCACTTCTCTTTCGATGGTTCTTCGCCATGTTTCCTTCGGGCTTCCCCCCAAAGATCCCTTTAATTCAGTCCCTCAATTAACTTATTACTTGTGCCGAATGTGTACGTTCTGTTTACGAATATTGTGCCATGTTTCTCCCCCTACACCACATTATGAAGTTCATACACAAAAACTTTTCTATCTTCTTGTCCTCTTGCTGTGTAAATAATCCATTCATTCATTCATATGCTGGCTAGTCAAAGACATAGGGTTCATTTATTCATTAATTTACTAGTCAATTCAGCCACTAATCAATTCATTCACTCACACATTTAACAGAAAACATGACCCAAGATACCAAAAACACAATCATTAAGTTCATACTGGAAAGTTTATTCCAATATTGCAATACAAATATACAAAAGCTGGTAATCAATAATCATACAATCAACTACATTTGGACACAACAGAAACAACAACAAAAAAACATTCGGCTTACATACATATATAAAAACAATTTTCCTTCTATCTGTCCTATCTATACACATCCATCCCCACATTCAGTATTTGTGGACTTGTCATATGTGACACTATAAAACAAATCCTATCTCAGTAACGTTTTATACAATGCTGTACATCTCACGATTTTAAAACATACAAATGTACCTTAGTAGTTTCTGCACTAAATTTTCTAATTGTATATTACTGAATTCATTGTGAACAACTTCAATACAGGATATAAAAATATAGATTTTGCCATATAAGGAAGCATGACTGTGATGTGAAAAGTTTAAAAATCTTGGAAAAGGTGCAGAAATTCGCTTGTGAAGATACAAATGGCACAGGGAATACATGTACGTGGCATCACTTATATTATCATGATATGGTTAAAGACTTTGTATAATAAAAGGAATCACACATTTATTTGTCTACTTGATGCCAATAAATATTCTATTCACTGGATAGAAATATCTGTGTTCACCATCAATTATTTTCTAGATTCAAAGACAGCATTTACACTTGCGTGCTATACATGTACAAAGTAGGGCAACAAATTAGTGACGATTTGCCTACACATACTCTTCATTATTGGCCACACCGTTAACTTTTGTTGTTGTTTCATCAGAGTTCTGTTCCCTGCTCTGTGCATCAGGAGGCAAAGCAGCAATGTCTGAGAACACCCCCACCAGATTCTCAAAGTTCGGCCCCCAGTTTAGCAAGTAGTCCCAGCTGAAAGTGCCGTTGGGAGGGAGAGCGTGCTTCTTCTGTGGGTCATCACCCTCTAGCAGCGTACTCAAGGACCCTCCAAACGAACCATTGTCGCCGTGAGGGAACATCTTGTTAGTTCTCGGGTCAAAGTTGTTTCTGCTTCTTAGCGGCTTCTCCCGCTCGTACTCAAACTCTGAACAGGTGAAGGAATCGTCCTGGCTCTCCTCGGTACTACTTTCAGGGGGTTCTAACAAATCGGGGGGTTCTAGTAGGCTCATGATTTTGTCGTTGACTGGCATAGTTCTTTCTGTTATGGACGATGCACCATCCATGGTGCTGGCAACGCTGTGCCTAGGGCGAGCATTAAGCATCTCTACTTCTTCAACTGAGAGCCCCACAGGCGGCCCACTGTCCATTTCAATCTGTTCAATGGGTTGTTTTAACCTACTGCTGGGCCTGCTGCCTCGTCCGTGGGAGCTGGCGCAGGGGCTCTTCGCCCGACGGCGGTTCTTGGAGCCCATGCTACTGCCACTGTAGTGGCTGCCATGCTCAGACGGAGGCAGGTGATCTGAACTAGTCCTCATGCCCAGCGGCCTCATGGGCCCTTCTAAATGGCTAGCAGGGCTCTGCCTGGCCAGGTGGTTAGGGCTTTGACGGAGCAGATGGCTGGCAGGGCTTTGTCGGGCGGAGGTTTGGAAGCTTGGACTGTCCCTGTGTGAAAGGTGGTTGGGGCTTTTTCGAGCAAGGTGGTTGGGACTGTCTCTCATGTGCACTTGGTGGAGAAGACTGCTGGGGCTTTGTCGGGGATGGTGGTTATGTTGGTTGGGTACGGGTTGTTTGTACCTCTTCCCTTCGCGAAACGCTTTGTAGTAGGCTTGGTACGTCACGTCGATGTCAGAGGGAGCGATACTGCTGGCGTTTTCCAAGTCGTAGTGTTCAGGGAACAGGTCTCTGTCTTCAGGCAGGCGACTCAATGCTGTTATGCCGTCATCGTTCTCAATGACAACGTCGTCGTCATCCATGTTGTCGATTGGTACTGAGCCACGTCCACGTTCGATGATGTCTGGCGTGGGGTCGCGCATTTTCACCTCCCGTTCATTGAAGTGCATGCCTTTCTGGTCATACATGGTGTCGTTAGTCATCATTCCGTCGCCCAAGTACGGCGTCACAGAATCAATGTCATCGGTGTTGTATGCTCTGTTTTCCTGACCACCGTTCGCCATGTGCCCACCATTTTGTTTCGTGGTTTTGGGAACCTGATCATTCCTCCTCAGCATTCGCCGCCGGTGGTACACGATGAAGGCAATGAGGATGATAACCGCTACGAGACAGAAGAACACGATAACGATGATCACACCGATGTGTAACCCAGACGCTGCGCCCTGAGGCAGTGCGGTCTGGCAGTTGTCTCCGCTGTATCCCTCCATGCACTGGCATTCGCGACCTGTGGCCCCCACTCCAACACACACTTGGTTTTTCCCACAGGTAAATCCGATGCACGCGAGAGCATTTTCACACAGAGTGCCATTGTAGTTGCCATCGCAGCGACACCTGAATCCGCTGTTGTTAGGAATACATGTTCCGTTGTTCTTGCAGGGAGACGAGGCACAGGCACCCGGCTCTACACACTCGTGCTCCTGCCATTGGTCGATGCAGAGGAGGTTGTTAGGGCAAGGATTGGGCACACACACGGCAGGGCTAGGGCAGCCTTCGCCAACGTTTTCCGATGGAGTTGCGATAACGATGTCATTAGAGCCAATGAATGGAAGCAGCTGACCGTTCAACCTCAGTTCGTCAATACAGCCATCAAATCCTGCAGAAAAAAACAACAAAGTATAACATTTGGTTAAAGCTGAGGCAAAATTTCAACTGTATCAATGGCTAACATACAACATACACTGTGTGAGACATATCTTTTCAACACAGTGCAATCATATACACTACAGGATTGTTTACCTTCCATACATTCGAAAACAAGATGTACATATTTTTACATTGCCAACAGAAAGTCATATTTGACCTCTATGAAAAGTGGCCCTGATAGCCAAATAGAGCACTTTCGAATGTAAATAAAGGCACAAACAAACAAAGAATACTAGTGTACCTGGTAGAGTCTGGCCCTCAATAGTAACCGGGGTGTTGGTTCCACCCACTGACATGGTGGTGACATCAGAGCTCAGGAAATCATGGGTCGTCCCGGTGATTTCAGTGTTCCAGTCTGTCTGCGTCTGCTCTTCGTTCTGAAGGAACAGGGAGGTGGAGGTGCTTCTCCGCACCAGGGTGACCGTGTGCCACAGGCCGTTGGTAACCGCCACGTCGATCTCTCTGGTCCTGTGTCCTGATCCGGCATCGTACGAGTACACCAGCTTTCCTGCCTTCACCTAGTAAATACAAACAACAGTCGTGGTCAGGTCTACTCACTTTTTAAAAAGTGGGTGCAGATCAAACTCTTCAGTTACCAGAAAACCTTTGACTTTGTATAATGCTGTACACCACCAAGTGCTTGGACTCAAGTTGGAATAACACTTCTTTATCAATGATTGTCAGGTGAAAAAAACACTGTACTTTGTGAATGACCTCAGAATTTCATGGAACACAAATCATTAAACTGCAAACCATTAAGATACAATCAAATTTTATAACTTGAAAGTCAAATGGATAATAGACAACATATTATTTTCAGGTAAAGTAATTTTAGTGCAAGCTTACCTCCAGGACAGTGTATCTGACTGAGCCTCCTGCATACAGCAACAGCCCGTTGTTTTCTCGTGTGCGGAACTTGAGAGACAGAGACGTGTCCTGATTGGCTCTTCTCCTACGCCCTGATACCTGGTTCCCCAGCTGGAGTTGTCGTACGTAGCTCTCCTTGATCTGGAACTCCACGAAACTGTTGCCGCCGAAGGAGAAGGGAACACGTCCTGCAAAAACAAGGGGATTGTTGAGAAAGAGTGGTGTAACAAGCAGTCAGACTTCAGTATTCAGGTGGCTAGCGCCCTCTGGCAGAATGTACAGAAACTGCACTGCAGAAACATGCACACAAACAAGGCTAGACCCACAGACCAGCTAAAAACAATGCATTGTACTTCACTCCCTTGGGTGAAGTAAGGAGAAACATAGGTTTGTGTTAAGGTTTATACAGCTACATGTACATTTGGCATATCACTGAAAAAAGATGGTGAATGAGGAGATTCACACACACACACACACACACACAAAGTGTACAGGAAAATGGCGTTGAAAAGACAGTGGAGCACTCACTTTTGTCACAGTTGTCTCCGACGTAAATGTCCGAACACTGGCACTGGTGACCCGACCATTTGTCTTGGCACGCGGCGCCGTTCTTACATGGATCTGGGGAGCACACGTCAGCTGCCCTGGGACATCTGTCGGAGATACCACGGGAAGAAAGAGGTCCTGCCAGGTTAAGGGGCACGCCGTTTATCGTGACCTCGCGGATGCACCCCACGAAATCGTTGGAAGAAACCTGCCCAGGTCGCACAAGGATTGCATCGATCGTCTGCACGCCACCAAGCATCATGGGAAGGCCGCTCAGGTCCAAGCCACTGCAGAAGAACAAGGGAATCGGAGGTCAGACATTTTCACCCTGAAAATCTTCAAGGCCATCTCCAAGGAGCCTGGGATTTATCTGTGTATAGTAGGTGGATTATTCCTCCCCCTGCAGCACCAAGCAGTGGATTATCCTGTCAGGAAGGGTTTATTTGTTCAACAGGAGGAATGATCTCACCAGGCTGATTAGCAGATGGAATGTAGAGTTAGGCGGAAATCAATTACTAGTTCTACCAATGCTTTCAACAGTCAGTTGCTTTCTTGGTTTGTTAACAAGACAATCTTAAAAGATATAAATAAATATTAATCATTTTTTGTGCAGGAAGGCCAAAGAAACATGTGACAATTTTGAAAAAGATTGGATCTGAATCAAGGAATATTCATAAAGTACATCATTGGATGCTATGCTGTTTCATGTTAGTTGTTAAGCTTTCAGTTTGTTTATTTTAGCCTTGATAACAAGTAAATTGCAGTACATTATAGCACAAAATCATAGGGGAACACTGAATCATTGGAATGGTTTAATTCCTCACATAACATGATGTTTTGTTTTCCAAAAATTCCTTTGTTGCTCCAGGATATTGCATTAAGCAAGTTTTCCCAACAACCTCACAAGCACAAAGCTGTACCCGCATGCGCAGTGTCAACAATTTACAGGTTGAGTTTGCTGGGCAAAATTCATGGACAAGTCATGTTCGATTGATGGAGTCAACTCCTTTTTTTTTAAATTGGGTGCACAACTGAAACAATTCCTGTACGTCGTACCACAAAGCGTGCCTATCATGTACAACATCAAGTCAGTTTAGAGTCATATTTGTTATTCATAATGACAGCAAAATGATGTTAACTGTCAGTTTTCAGTAAACATGTATGTTAAAAAGATTATCCTGCCAGGTATGAGCCAGGTTGAAGTTACGTTTGTTATCTTTATTTGAACCCAAAACGTCGTCACAGAACATGCAACTGTCGGTTTGTAGCAAACATGTAGGTTTTGATGAATATAACGCTGTTATTAATCAGCTTCAAATCATGTTTGTTATCTTTTCTTGAATGCAAATGTATATACAACAAGTAAACATGCATGTTTGAAAAGAATATTTTGTCAATCACTTAGAACATGCGGACCACAACATATAGTGCAAGCTATGTCTTGGTTTATTATTGTTTCATGGTGAGCCAATGTGTTCCTTTATAAGTCCTGACAATTTACTCTAAACGCTGGGGTGGCCTTAGCTTCGCAGCTGAAGTTTTGAGTGTGCGAACACACAGAGTCAGTTATAGACAGCTGAGGTCATTTTGCTATGACTCAGTATGAGAAACAATCCACAGTATGTGCCTTGGCATTAGATGGAGACCAATGAGTGGAAGCAGACTTGCAAGGTGGCCAAAAGGTGGCTACACAGCAAGAAAAATTTATCTCTTTCTTTGAAATAGCGAAATTAGAGGTAGGTGTGGGGAGAGACAACCAACTTGTCATCTGTTAAGCCCAAATTCAAATGACAAAACTGATTTTTTTCAATACTTCCCAGACACTGCATGATTCAACTTTCTTAAAAGTTTAATTGTCTGTAGTTGGAAATTCCACAGCCTTAAAATTGTCACGATCCAAGTCTCCAGTTTCAGAAATGTGGTGTGAACTGAAAGCCAAGGCCTTAAAAAAGGGTCATAAAGACATCTGAAATGTGGTTTTGGCACAAATTCTGCTGAGTTAATAGCTACCCGAGTTGGGTAATGAACCACACTGCAATCTTTCCCTTCTTTGATGTACCCTGGCTATTGCAAAGTGGTAGCGACGTCAAGGCTACAACAGTTACTGGTACATTGTTCGTCTGTGCCTCAAGATTCATAACGCTGGTCTCAAGGTATGCAAGGATTTAATTCTTTTAAACTTGTGCTTCAAGGTGCATCACAATTCGGCCCAGGAAAGGCTGAAATGCCTGCATTCTCTAAGGGGTGGTCCTAATAAGAAGGGACGTGAGGTTCTGGAGGACACATTCCTCCATTTAATTCCAACATCAAGTTCACTGCAACGACCCTGATCTCCACATCAGTATAATTCAAAATGCATGGAAAATAAATCAAAATGGCTTTATCCTTGTAACTCCATATCCTGTTGTGCTACGTCTACTTATTAGGTTATCGTTAATGTTTCTTGTTTGATAAGTGTGTTAGTAGGTAGGTAGGTTTGATGGGCTTCTAAGACAAGACGAGGTTGGTTTGAACCCCTTTTATGAACTATGACTGGAATTCTAAGACTTCTTTTTGTCTGTAGAAAGGGCAAGTGGCACACATCTCGATGGAAAAGAGCTAGATCTAAATCTGGGTCGTCAAGACTTTTAACCCTCTTCCAACTGAGGTTGTCTTTTGCCAATTGAGTTGTACTTACCGCAGATTGCTATGACTGAGTATGACAAAGCCAGCGAGTTGATAGAAAGGTACAAGAGTTAAACAGTAGAAGTGTTACCTTGCTGTCCCAATGCCTCCCGTGTTACGACAAGATGAACCACAGTTGTCCACAATGAGGGTGCCGTCCTGAAAAACAAAAGGAATTGTTCTTTATAATAAGTTCTGTAAAAAACTGTGTCTTATACTACACGTGCTTTCAAAGTGGTTTCATTCATGTATTGTATTGTCACTCATTCATAATTCTTTAATTACATATCAGTGACATGGTCATTACACTCTTGGATAATACTGTGAAAGTTATATCACAATTTTGGTGATAACTTCTGTATTGATCCTGATTTGTTTCATTTTGTTTGTACAGAGCAGGCCGATATTGATGCACTTGCATTTGTCATCAACATGTAATCAAGGTGTGTGGGCCAACCTGCACCGACCATATCCAATCTCTCTGTCCAGTCAATGTGTTGAAATGTTGAAAGAGATCGTAATTCATTCCTAAACCATTCATCTCTCCAGTGACAATGTCAAGAGCAAACCTAATCCTTTTGGAGAAGGCAGCGACGAACAACCTCCTTAAACCATTACGACGTCAACTTACAGGATATACATATTGACCAAAGAGGAAAACATGAAGTTGTAGACGGCGCCGATGTTCAACTTGTCTTAGAAAACAAATACATTTTCCTCGACACGTCAGGACATGGAGCCAAACGTGCGACGGAAAAGTGCCGTCGCGAAATGGCACATCGACACAGTACATAAAGTATGAGTCAAGTCAACAGTGACTCGGCCCAGACAACAAAAGAAGCAAGGTCTTTCAGGGGATCGCACCCTGGTCTCGGGTGTCAGACTTTTATTTCCACATCCACGCTTGACGTACATTGTACATGGCACCTGTGTAGGAAGTCGACTTAGCGTTTGCTCACTGTCAAGACAGAATGTTGAGCAATCAGTGATATTTGCAAGTCTGTCGGGGAATCCGGGTTGGGCTTTCTCGTTGTTCATTGTCCTTAGACTAAACATGGATAGGTCAAGGTGGATGAAATTTGATTCAAAGTTTTCAAAATTTGTTCCCTGTCTGGCCAACATCACTGTCAGACAAGTCCGTGTTTGTAATTTGAAGCTTTTGGGGGAATGTAGGACAGTCCTAACCAGTCATGGGCTTTTCCGTTTCTTTTTCTCTTTTTTTAACAGGTTGTTATGTTTGCACCGTCTCCTGATTGGTCAAGGTGCATGGGTGAAAGGTCAGAGGATCTCTGGGTGCTTGAAGATGAATCAAAGGCAGGAAACGTCCTGATGTCAGAAGTGAAAGATTTGTTCCTATAAAACATCACTTAAAATGGCAGCTGTCAATCAATCTATCTTTAAGCCCTCCCTTTTCCTCTGGCCAGCCCCCTCCCTCCCACCCCTAAAAACAAACACCAAACAAGTGGGACCTACTCAACTCTGTGTGGCCAACATGGCGGAAAAACAACAGCAAACATACAAGCTGAGCAGGCAAACATTGCAGCAAGACCCAAAATACTTTGGTCAACAGTTAATTGGGGCTCAAGCAATCTTAGAACCTAGAGGCAAGCTGCTACCACAGCCAAAACTTTCCTTAGAGGTTACAATAAGTCCCTGCATACAATACAAAGACATACTTTTAACAATAGTCATAATCATATGTTTTCGTATCTCCACCTGTACATAGAAGCAAGTCAATCTTGGATACTTGGATACTTGGATACTTTATTCAGTCCATTAGCTGTCGTACACATATACATGAGTACGCAGCTAATCTTCCTGGACCATAAAAACATAAAACAAGGACATACAAACTACATAAGGGCTAACATCTAGTATTTACAACATGGATAATCAATCAATCAATCAATTACATTCGTTTACATACATAACAAGCTCCTGCCGAAACTTACACTTACTAGCGCATTTAACACTATCAGGCAAAGAGTTCCATGTAAAGACAGACCTGTATATAAAAGTCTTTTTCATGGCGTTAGTTTTGGGTTTTAACAATCTGAACAATCCTTGGCATATTATACAGTTAGGTAGTTTAGAATTGTCCTAATACTCTGTCTTCTGTTTCCTGTTACAACAACAGAGTCTAAGAAGTCATTCAGTTTCTTCTTTCAAATGTTGCAAAAAGGAAACAGAGATTACAGATTGCCCTGAAAACGAAGAGAAGAATTTGTCGTCAAAAACTGTCTACCTGTGTTATGTGGGTGAAATATGGGGCTAATAGAAAGCGATCACCTAGATGAACTATGATTTCAAAGGCCATACAGTCGATTTAGAGCTGGCACGACAGTCGGCAAAATTCTAGACAGTTAAGTGTGCTATGCAGTCCTTAAAAAGTTTCAAACACCTGGGAAAGCCTTCACAAGGAAAAAACAAACTGGCAGGTGGTTTCACTTTACCTCGAGTAACCGTGGTTACAATTAAACAAAATTCTAACAACCATTGTTTTGTTTTGTTTCACAGTTCGCCTAAGGTCGTCATCAAGTTCTTGTCTTTGCCAGAATGCCCCTCCCCAAGAAGAAAAACACAAGAAAGCGAGCTATTTTCTTAAAAGCGTGAGGGGGCTCCAATCTCGCTTTCTCTACCCTCCATTATTTTGCAAGTCAGTTTCTATAAAGGCTGAGCACTTGATGTAATTCTGAGTATTGTATGGCGGGAAAGCTGCCCAAACATCAGTGAGTTTTTAAGGGGGAGCAGCCAATGCCTTGGCCGCGGCTCAACGGTACGCTCGAATGGAGGGAATCAATTAACGGCTGGGGCAGTTGGCCAACATGGAGCCCTGTCATGGCAGGGTGAGCGCTAGTTGGTACCTGGCTTGGCAAGGAAAAGGGAGACTTAGTTTAAGGTTATCAACTTACAATGTATGATGACATATTGTACATATTGTACACTACTGAAAATCATTTGAATTGCAGGGACTTGATTTCTGCGGCCAAAAAGGAAAGGAGGCTTTTGCGGTGTTTCTTTTTTTTTTTAGTATCACCATTTTTTTTTTTTAGTATCACCAGACAATAAAAAACATCATTAAATGGTTGCAGCAATGACACACAGTACATAATAGGTTCAAATTGTACTGGGCATATTCCTTTGCTCTTTTTGATAAGTACTGAAAACAGTGGACCTGAAAAATAGCTTCATACTAGTAGTAGCTCAGAACATCCAGTGGCAAGTAAGAGGGATGAACTACCATGACTGTGTGGGATTTGAACTCCGAACCTTCTGATTCCAAAGCAGGGTCACTAACTACAGGTCCAGTACCTGTTTGACAGTGTGGACATAAACATCGACCTGCTCTAAGAAATAAGGAAACAGTACTGGTAATATTACCCCGTTTACGAAACACAGACAGGTGAGACAAAGAGGCACAAAGGATCCAGGTGACCAGAACAACCTGCCTATTACCTGCGTTAAGAAAGTGTTGAAGGAATGTGGGCTGTGGAACACCTGATATGGTATCACAAAACACAGATTAACACCTGTGCAATCAGACTCCACCTGGCTAGAGTTTCAAACCATTTCTTTACAGCACATGCATGGCATTTTTGTAGATGCAACAGTTAACAAGTAGCAGTTACCATACCAAAAAGAGGACCAAATTACAATGTGTAATGAATAACCCCAATCTGTAGACAGGGATTCAAATCCCTGACCTTGCAATACAGAACTTGGATTGTTAACCACTACACCCCAGCACACACCACCTGTCTTCCTAGCAAACAATTGAACTGTTTACAACCTACAGGATGCTGGGAATATCCCGCATGTACAGCTGTTATCCAGCCCTTCAGGTGATACACATGTGACTTCCTACACCGTAAATGAAGAGGCTGATAAAAAAGAACTTGAGGGGAAACATCCTTGATGATTTGAGCAAATATAGCTTGTAACCATGGTAACAAGGTAAACACAATTTTGCAAAAATTTCCACCAATCTCTATTTTGAAGAAATGATGCCCAAAAAATATGCTTGTATCTTTCAAAAACATTTAAAAAAACATAGTGTTAAGTCTGGAATCATTCCAAAGACTTGGCGTAGGAAGAGCCAAGAAAAGGGAAAACATTTGACAAGTCCAAGTCTTGGTGGTTGCCCTATACCCAGATAAGACCTCTAGCCTACAGAAGATGACCTTCAAATTTATGACTTAAGCCTGTGAAATTAGTTGAGGATTAGGGAGGATTAAGAGAGATTAGGAAGGGTCAAAGCAAGGGGCTGCCTATCTACATGTAATTCCAACAGGGTGTACATGTAAATGGGGGATGGGGGTTGATTACTTGTCAATGAGCCTAAGCAACACAGGTCTTTACATGAATTAGAAAAAACCCTCATCTGGTAGGCTACATGAAACTCCTTTGAGAAACTATTCACCATATTTGGGGACACAGAGAAGTCTGATATAGACTATGATTCAGCAAGGCACTTCCTCCCTGGTCAAAGAAAGGAAACCACTGATTTATATACCTCATATAATCCTAATCCTACCCTGAGCTATTCCGGACATTCTCTAACCAAATAATCATCAGTTCATCATTTGTTTCCGTTATCCATTTTTTCATGTTTTATTACACATACCTCAGGCCAAACAGTCTTGTTTACCAGATTCTTTCAGTCTGCTGTTGGATTGTAAAACTGTTTAATTACTGAATTCAACTGAATTTGGGTACAATGTTTGACAATTTATGGTAGAGTACATTTTCTATACTTCTAAATATCATATATCAATACCTACACAATATACATAACTGTATGCTATTTAACAATTTTGCATGCTATCATTCAAAAAAGTCATAATAAGAGACTAGAGAAAGGTGCCTATGTTTTCCTTTCAAAATATTAAGTAGTTAACACAATTTTTGCCTGATACCCACAAAAAAGAGAAGTTTCAAAAGCCTATCTCTTTGCCATCAGCTTGCTAAGCCTTTAAAACCCAGACTGCCTTTCTTTTGCCTAATTGCCAATTGTTTGTGGCCTCTCATGCGTGCAAGTACACCTATAACTCCCTCCCAAAAAACAGGTAGGACCAGTTTTCAAGTCTTTTGTGTGGGACATATGACCCAAGCATGCCCACATATTAGTTCGCACTCTTACACAAGTTCTGCCTTTGAAGACTGTAATAGTCCTGTTGCCCTCATCTTTTGGGTCACCGATGGTAGCTGATTCTTTGTGAAGACTTACTCCCCCCAGGCAGAAATTCATAGTAGGGACACCTGCAGTCTAGCTACTCGTAATTATGATTCCTGATTTAGGCCAGAATAATGAAATTCCTTGGTTGTCGGCTTGTCAGAAACGATCATACATTTTAGGTCTATTCTGTGTTTGGCTGACAGTGTTATATGTGATTGTATCTTCTACAAACAATACATTTCTCATAAATGTATGCAGATTCATTATTCTGTTCAGATCAGAGGCTGGTTGCCATATCATCTATCTTGTCTTGTATGTACGACTTTTTGTGAGATAAGGACTTCGCGTGACAGGTTTCGGCTTTCTTATGAGATAAGGAATCTGCGTGACTGGTTTAAGGCTTGCTTGCGGGTCCATCTTAAATTCCCAGTATGATTGTCAGTCTTCTATTCTACAAACAGTAGAAAAGCAAAGCTCTTAGCACTTAGGATGTTTAGATGCACTTAGGATGTTTAGATGCACATGCTGATAGTTGTGGGACATTCCTATCAGTTGTACTTTCACAATACAAAGTGCCTTGGGCCACATAGGGATCTTCACACCTGTATACAGGTACCCTTCACCTGTAGATCTGGGTCACCTGGCAAACAAAACCACTGATGTACACTTAGCCACTGTCGACTGTGATAAGAAAACGTCAGTCCTGACCTGGTCTTTGGGAAAAGTAAGAAATCAAGTATTTCAATTGAAGCATAAAACCTGTCCCTTAAAATTTGGAAAGTCAACCAAAGAACTTCAAGTAATATATCTCCTGTACTCTTGTATGACAAGTATAGAAGTATACATAGTCAAGTACAAGTGAATAATATTATGCATTTCTACTGCACTTACTACAGTAACTGTACTACAGAATTGTTTTGGTTGCAAACTTAAAACTTAAAAAGACACCCCCTCCTTCTGCAAAATTAAGTCCCTACATGCGAAAATAAATGAATTTACAGTATTGATTCAAGGTGCTCTATCCCGGTGGACTATCCTCTCAGGACAAGGTAAGAAGAGAAACCAAGAATACCTTTCCAGCATTCAAATAAATACCCACAGCATTCACACATCTAGAGTGTCTAAAACAACACGACCATAGGTCCCAGCAACTGGAGCTTGTAGGTGAGTTTACTGAGCTGTTTTGTGCTCACAGTCTGAGATAGCAGGACCCCTTGTCCCCTCTGGGTAAGCCTGTAGTAATCCCCACAGTATCCCAGCTCATAGAGCCTGGGCCTGTTCATTGCTGCAGTACTAAGTCATCACTACATGTACATGTATATAGTCAGTCATTACAAACACTGAGGAATAATCCTGGTATAGTTTGTCGACCGTCCGACAGTAAACTGTCTCTGTAGTTACATGCAACTTTCTTTCTAAGACTCGCTGAAAAATCTCAAATTTTTCTTTCACAGCATTCTGAGGAAGCTAACATTTCCACAACACATCTAGATCTGTAACATATTCCAATGATAATTGTAAGGAATTTACATTATGGTTTCATTTCTGATATTCAATGAACAAAATCACCACTTGGTAAAGCAAGGATCTTAATATTCACCAAGTGGAAAAAAAGAAATCCAAGTAATTTTTAGTTTTAATGTATGTGTAATGGACATCTTTATATTTTGGTTTTACACCACTTTGAATTTTCCCGGTCTATGAAATGCCTGTGCTGGAATCTACTACAAGATTAGAACCCAGACCTACGAAGACAAACAAGATTTGTAGGGGCAATCTAACCCAATGTTAGCTTTGCAAAATTCCTAATCAGTGGCAACTTCTCCATGGACAGGGATCCCAGGTGGACGGAAGAATTAGGAAAATCCAGTGTTTGGACTGAATTAAGGTGCTCTAATCCCAGCAGATTAACCAAGCTCTCACGGAATCTACATTCCAGGCATACCGTTGCCACCTGACAAGAAAGTGCGCAACCAAGTTGAAAAGAATTTGAACATTAAAGGCAAAACGTAGAGACACTGTTTTCTGACAACAGTCACGGGATTTGTTGTGGCAATTTTTGCATTGTGACTTCTGCTGCCAAAACAAGAAAATTACGTCAAAATTGAAATTTCTACCATTTCATCAACACCCCATTCTAGGAAAGTACCCAATCAAGTAAAAAATTCCAACTAAAGGTACTTAGTTGCTTTTGTTTTCCAGCAACAATCAAAGAATTTCTTGACAGGCAATCTTCCCATTGTTACCACTGATGCCAAAACAAGAATATCATGCCAAAAATCTATCAATCATGAATTTTGCTGACTGCCCGTCTGCCATTGTTTTTTCCTTTTTGTTCTTCATAATGCAAAGTCATCCTGATCATAATTCACAACCAAGCTTAGGTCGACTTCAAGAGACGCAAAAGCGCTTTCTCTATCAGACTGATGACAAAGGTGAGCAGTATTGTTTACAAAGCTCTGTGGCAATGCCTTGCTACTTCTCACAACAGATGATACAATGATAGGGCACACCTTGTTGTTTACTTAGGAAGCATTCCAACAATGCTTATAGTATGGAGAAAATGCTGACCTATAGGACGTTCACCTTGAGGAGACATCTCAAGTAACACTTACAGGTGGCAACAAGTTTATTGAAATGTCTTCCCAGGCCTTAGAACAGAGCAATTTGTATCATTTATCATTTATAATTTTTATTACATTTGTATTTCATTGTGATCTCAATATGTTTGCATTGATTGAAAGCTCTCAATACATGTAGGTGTGACAATTTCATTCAAAACAGAAGGTACCCTACCTTGCCATTCCTCCTGGCTGTGACCGTGTGCCACTGTCCGTCAGCCACGTTTCTGTCCACACTGATCCTGGTGACCCCGTCTCCCAGCTGGTACGACAGTCGTAGCTTCCCTTCGATGATTTCCAGCGCGATGAAATCGGACGAGTCCGATTCTTCCGCATCGTAGTTGTACAAGAGCAGTGCGTTTGTCATGACAGTCGCAAATTCGATCATGATGTCGTTGTTGCGCTGGTCCAGTACGGGAAACTGCATGTAGGATACCTCTTCAAATCCGTAGCTGGTGATCTCACAGTTGTCTCCCTTCTCCCCAAATTGACATCGGCAGGAGTACGACGTCTGTCCGTCGGTGCACGTGCCGTTGTTGAGGCACGGCTGGGAAATGCAGTAGTCCACGTCGATTTCGCAGTTCTTCCCGGTGTACCCTTGCGTACAAGAACAGGTGTAGTCGTTCAGCCCTTGCAGGCATTGCCCACCGTTCCGACAGGGGTTGCTGCTGCATTCGTCGACATCATTCTGGCATCTGTTGCCATGGTATCCCGGCGGGCATTCGCAGCTGAAGGTGCCAATCTCGTCAGTACAGGTGCCTCCGTTGAGACAGGGGGCTGCATCGCACTCGTTTATCTCAATCTCGCAGCGATCTCCCATGTAACCCGTGGGGCAGCTACAGGTGAAACGGTTGCCTGTGTCCACAGATACGAAAATCACTGGATCGCTTTCCAGGATGTTCCTCGCCGAGGTGACCTGCAGTGATTTGCCGCAGACACCACCATGTTGGCACGGGTTGTCGTCACAGGGGTTGAAGTTTATAGCGACAATAGAAACGCTCGCCCTGCTTTCGATGTTAGCCTTTCTGTTTGTGATGGCTGTGGAAGCTTGCTGTGGCACCATGAACTGTTGGTTTGTTTGCTGAAGGGCAAGAATAAGGTCGAGATCTTCTCCAGTATTCTCCATGCTGTACAGAACAGTATTGTAGACACCCGAAATGTCATTTAGTGCTGAGATGAAGTTTGTGTAGGAGTTCTTCAAAAAGTTGCTGGCAGTTACGTTGTCCAGCCTTACAATGATGCCGTTGGTTACTGCATCGCTGGTGAACTCGCGGAAGTGGACATTGACGGTGGACACTACGGAAGGGTGAACACCATCATCTCCACTCACTCGGAGACTGTAGTCTGTTACTGTGTTGATTCGACCAGTGTTGAGGTTACACAAGGAGGGGATGGCAAAGACCTGGGTGTTGCCTTGGGTGATCGTACAGCTAAACGTGTCACCAACATCCGGATCAACAGGATGCACATTTCCGATTGGTCCGCCCGGGAACGACCCATCCTGGCTGTGGATGTAGATGTCGACAGTACGCGGCGTGGACGGATTATCGTTGACATCCTCCACAACAATGTGGACCGTGTGGGTGGAAGACATGGAGGGGGATCCTGAATCTGTGGTCTCGACAATAAGGTAGAAGTCACTCTGTTGCTCGCGGTCGATCTGACGGGTTGTTTTGAGTCGGCCACTGCCCTGCTCCAGGGTGAAGTACTGGGAGTTGTGTCCTCCAATCAACCGGTATGAGAACGGTCCACGGTTTGGATCGAGGTCAGGGTCAGTGGCGCTGAGTGTCATCACTGTTGTAGGTGCACTGTTTTCCAGGACGTAACCTGTGACATTCGGTGGAACGAATTCAGGGCCATTGTCGTTGATGTCATCGATGTTAACAACAACATAGGTTGTGCCTGTCGCAGGAGGTATACCAGAGTCTGTTGCAGTGACAGTTATATTGTAGGTGTCGATAGTTTCCCGATCAAGCTGACTTGCTGTGGTTATTATGCCACTGATCTGGTTTATGGTAAAAGCACTGTCCTCGTTCCCATCTTGAATGCCATATACAAATGATCTGAAATCTGCCCTCAAGTCATTGTCAATAGCGGACACAGTGAGAACTGAGGTGCCAATGTTGTCTCCCTCACTCACATGCCCTTCATACAGGCTGAACTCAAACACAGGAGGATCGTTTGCATCAATGATGGTGATGTTAACTTGGACTTCGTCAATGTCGTTACCAAGGATGCTGCCACGGTTTTTCGCAATGACGGACAGGACGATATGGCTGGACGTCTCCCTGTCAAGCCTCCGTGCTACAGTGATGGCTCCACTCTCTAGACCAATGGCCAATCCTTTGTCGTTGCTACTGCCAACAAGAATGTAGTTCACGATGCCATCAACTCCGTCATCCCTGTCTGTCGCGTACACTGTCCCCACTGTTGTTCCCGTTTCTGCAGATTCCGAAATCTCGAAGGTGTAGAGTCTCTGCAGGAAGACTGGAGCGTACTCATTCTGCCCTGAGAGGTGGATGTTAACAGTGCAGGTGCCAAACCTCGAGGACGCCTCAACGTTGGTGGCTGTGACTTGCAGAGTGTACATTTGCTTCCGTTCGTAGTCCAGGCCTCCTTGGGAGGTGATCTCCCCCGTTACTGGGTCGATGATGAACAGGTCCCGACCATCTCCTCCAGTGATCTGGTACCTGATCGCAGCGTTGGCTCCAGTGTCTGCATCGGTGGCTGTTACCATGACAACAGATGTGCCGCTTGGAGAGTTCTCGGGAATGCTGGGGTCGTATGTTGCAGGGTCGAACATTGGGTCATTGTCGTTAACATCTGTGAGGTCTACCATGAGGATGATAAAGCTTTCACGATAAAGGAGCCCGCGGTCACGAGCAGAGATGTTGAGGTGATAAGTCGGCGTGGTTTCGTAGTCCAGGACTCCAGCAACTGTTACAGACCCTGTCCGAGGATCGATATAAAACTGTCCATACTCGTCACCCCCAACGATGGAGTACCTTATCTCACCATTGACACCTGCGTCTCTGTCTGTGGCTACGACAGTGAAGACGTGGCTGTTCATTGGGCGGCTCTCTTCGATGGTCACCTGGTAGGATGGAGCAGAGAAGTCTGGTGCGTACACATTGACGTTAGTCACAAGGATGGAGACATCTGTGGTGGTAGACAGAGCCGGGCTGCCCTGGTCGCGGGCTTGTACCGTCACAGAGTACCAGACGTTCTGACGACCAGACAGGGATGAGCTTACTGAAACCCAGCCTGTTGCCCTGTCGATGTTGAACAGATTTGTTCCGTTGCCACCTGTAATGGAATACTCCACCTCAGCATTGCTGCCAATGTCCTGGTTGTCCACAGCATAGACTTGGATAATCATCTCTCCAATCTGTGCATTTTCTGGCACGGGGCTGAAATACGACACCTCCTGAAAGACTGGTGCGTGGTCATTGGCGTCGATGACGTTAATGATCACGGTGACTTCTCCGGACAGAGGAGGAGTGCCACGGTCGGTGGCGATCACCACAAACTGGTGGTGGTTAGGGTTGGTGGTGCCAGTCCAGTCGGGGACAAATTCCAGGGAATTCTTCGTCAAGATAGCCCCACTGCTCTCGTCAAGGCGGAAGTAATTTGAAAGAGTCTTCATGCGATAGAAGACTTCAGCATTTGTGCCTTCATCTTCATCAGTGGCCACCAGTCTTGTCACCAGCTGGTTAGCACGGATCCCTTCTGGGAGGTTGCGTTCGAAAACTGGAGCACTGAAGCGAGGTGGGTTGTCGTTTACATCAAGTATAGTGATGGACAGTGGGGTGTTTGCTTCCCATGCAGAGTCTTCTGCGATGACAAGGAGCTCGTAGTGATCGCTGATTTCTCGATCCAGGGTGGACGCGACTGTGACATTCCCGCTGTCTCGTCCCATGTTAAACTTGCCCCGAGCTTCTGCGTACTGTGAGTCTAGGGAGAACTTGTACTGTGCCATGGCGTTGGTGCCAATGTCAGGATCTGTGGTGCTGACTTGTATGACAAATGAACCTATTGGCGAGTCCTCATAAATGGAGGTGCTGTAGAGGTTCCTGAACTGCATGGGGTTGTCGTTCTTGTCTTCGACAGTTATGAGGACTGTAGCAATGCCAGTCAGAGTTGGCGAACCTTTATCCACTGCCTCCACTACAAGGCTGTAGCTGTCTCGTTGCTCCCTGTCCAGGAATCTACTGGTGCTGACCTGACCAGTGTTGGGGTTGATTTGGAAGGAGTTGTCCAAGTTTCCTGCAGCTCGGAGTCTGTACTCAAACTCTCCGTTTGATCCCGAGTCTGCATCGGAAGCAGTCACTGTCAGCACACTTGTCAATGTCCCTTCGTTCTCTCCGACAGAGCCAACGTACGGATCCTGGGAAAAGATTGGTGGGTTGTCGTTTACATCGGTTAGGGCTATCCTCAGCCTGTGATACCTGGATAACGCTGGGGTATCGCTGTCCCTCGCTTCCATCCAAAGATTGAACGAACTTGTTTCCTCATAGTTCAGGCTCCTTCTCAGACGTACCTGGCCTGAGGGGTTCACCTCAAACACGTCTCCTTCGTTTCCACCCGCAATGTGGTACGTGATGGCGTTTGCTGGTGATGGCTTTGACGAGCTGCCCTGTACAGAAGTGAGGACGGTCCCAACAGATTGTGTTTCTGGATAGTTAAACGTGTCGGTGCCCACACTGATAGTGGGGAAGCTTGCAGCAGGTTGGAAGCTGATGGTGACACTGGCCGTATCTGTACCAGGACTGGGTCCGAGATCGCTGGCGGTGACCTGGACGTTGTACTGGCTGCTGGTGTCGCTGAGGGTCATTGCCGTGGAGATGACCCCGGTGACCCTGTCGATGCTGAAGCGGTTGGCATCGCTGCCGAAGAGGGAGTAACGGACGTCGCCATTGGTGCCTTCATCTGGGTCGGTAGCAGAGGCAAGAGCCACAAATGTACCTGAAAAACATAACAAAACATATTGAGTATTGGTTTGATGAAAAGGAAACCTTAGGACTTCTCCTTGCTACATTATTTGTTGTTAATAATAAGTTGTTTCATGAAAAAATGGCTTCAAAAGGAGGACTTCTATTGCCATCTAGAAAGTGACTTTAATCAAAGAGATCAGTGTTCATGTACATGTAGATGTAAGTTCCTATGCTGACTCCCCGTTTTACAAAAGAATGGGCCATCACGTCAAGTTGTCAAGCCAACATGACACAGTTGTTCCAGACAGACAGTAATGTGTTGTTTCAAGTGTGGCAGACATGAAGCAGTTTCCCAGTACACAGGAAATACCTGGCCAAACTTAGCCAGGCCGGAAGTGGGGTGAGTACAGGAACACGCATGTCAATAGTAACAATTTGCAGCCCAAACTCTTCTGTGCTTTATCTGAGTAATTAGCAGAACATGATCCTGACCCCTTACTTCCTCTACCCAAGGGGGAGGCTGGGCCTGAGGACCACCATGTTGGATAACTGGAGGTCGTTTGAAGGTCAGCTAGTCCAAAGTGAACCCTGTATGACTCCCACAGTTGCCTGAACTTGTCCGTTGCCAAGTTCATCTGGCATGTTGTGGACGAGGTAGTCTGACAATGCTGTTTACTTGCTCAAAAGCAACTAAATCCTTCCACAAATAAAGCCGATTCCTTTACTTAACATTTGTCAAAAGCAAATTCCAGACTGAAATCTGTCTCCAAGGGCTTAAGGTACCGATGTTCAAGTAGCCCAAAAGAATGGACTTGCAAGTTGGAGAAGAAAGAACAAACATATCAGGGTGGCAGAAAGCTTATGTTTGGCATACTCTACATGACGTTTTCGACAACTCCACCAGACGTTTTGATGTCTCTGTCAAAAAAGAACAACTCACTGGACAGGAGAGTTTGCCCTCAGCATACCCAAGCAAACGTTGTTGCTGAAGGACCACTTAAGGTGTCTGTCCACTTGTCTTCAGATGCACAGACAACGTCTTACGCCTCATCAGCAGAGGACAGAAGTTAAACCTTGTTTTTCTCGATCTAAAGCTAAGGCCATGAGGCATATGTGTAGCAAGAAAAGAATTCCTGAACTTGTTTTTGTAAGCCAGGATCTCTTTTCAAGCCATGACAGTGGACGTTTGTACCTTAAGCTTCATGCCAGTCAATCCATTTTGTCTGAAAGTTAGGCAAAACATCAGGACCACGACTTTTAAGTCTGTCTTTCTGTGTGGCCAATGTATTCAGAAATACATTGCATCCAAACTTCCTAACAACAGCCATATTGTAAATGTTAGGACAAAGGTCAACCGAAAAGAGCCAAACATGGGACCACAGTGCTTTACAAAAAAAAAAAGATCTCTGAAAAAAACAACAACTGTTATTTACAATGTATAATCCTTAGCCACCATGGATTTGAAATGTCCAGGAGTAAATGTCGTATTTCCATGGAAAAATACTATATTCCTGAATTGGTTTGATACATTTTTGGGAGGGAATGCTACATTTCCTGGAGGAAATGCTACATTCCTAAAAGATTTCCTACATTTTCCGGAAGAACTATCACATTTTAGATGCCCATTTTTGCTTCCCACCAACAACATTCTCCCCAAAGTGATGATACGTTATCAGGCACTACTAGTCAGTGGCATCCATTCCCATTCCATGGCCATTCTTTAGTCAGTGATGAATTGTTGGGTACCCCAGAGAAAAGGAAATTGAAACATCACTGCTCCCTACCAGACTATCAATCTCCCAACCTTCCTCGAACATCAATGATTACAGTCAGGAAATCCTAGGTTACCAATAGTGATGACAGATTTCTATCTAGTGAGACTGCGATCAGACATTATTTGACCGTAAGGCCAAAGAATATGTCACAACATAATCTCAGTAGTTTCCCGAACAATTTGCATTTTATCTTTAATGAATTATCAAAAAATGCATTTGATGAATGTATATACATGTACATGTATGTATGTTATTGTCAAGAAGTCCAGGAAGACTAGTGGTGTGCCTTCAAAATGGATTTTCTGAATAAAGTCTTATAAAGTCTCAAAATGTAGGTCTGCTTGATGAAAATGGTGCTGTGACATGTGGATGATGGTCGAATTCCTGCACCAAAATCCATATCTGTTTATTTCTGTATGCAAGTAACTGAAATTCCTGGAGCAAAATCTGGGGAATACAGGGAATTTCGAGCTCCATTCTCAGAGCTCGAAATACCCAGGTACAATGTGCAAAATGCACGCAATTTTCAAGATTTGCACGTAAAAATATTTTGAATGTGCAATTTTGCACCTAGAAAATACCGATATATCATGTTTGCACTCCGTATCTCCGAAGTTTCATGCTGTGTCGGCATCGCGCTGGGCGCACGGCAGCCATATTGACATTATTGTTTTCCTAAATGAACATCCTGGGAACGAGCTCTGCTCTCGTCCCCGGGTGAAGTCATGTGACACGAAAGCATTACGTAGCCGATTTACCAAATATGGCAAGACATGCGAAAACTATTGCGCGACACGGACGAAATATAATTTTGCACATAAATTTTTCAAATTGTACCCAAAATGTTTGCCAACGTGCAATTTTGCACGTACCAGAAAAAAAGTATTTCGAGCACTGATTCTAGATTTTCTGATGAAACTAAGATTCAATCCGCCACTAGGAATGGATTGTGACAGGTGGGATATCTTAAGAAAACTGCATGACACTATCTCTGTAGTCCTGAAGTAGCCAGTGAGAATTGCTTTTGAACCTCGAGGGAAATTCTGGCAAGCTTCTCTAAGGGCCAACCAAGTTGAATAATCTATATAACTGAACTGTTTCCATTTTCTAGATAATAGTTTTGTACTGTATGGAATGTAAGATGTATTTGCATGATTGTACATGTACAAGTATAAGTATAATTTGTACTCCTAAATTTTCAAGAAAGTAGAATTTCTGTCAAATTTACAGTCACCTTTTCTTTTAACCTCTGTCAACAGATGTTCATAATTTTCTTCCATCATTTCAAACAAAAAATATACAATGAAGTTGCAGAGAAACGTTAAACAAGCAATCAAATCAACTTGGCAGGGCTGCAGATTGAAATCAGCTCTGGAGTAGCTCTCCAGAATGAAGTGGAGATTGAAAAGGAAGCAGCTGGCCTTTGGGGGTGTATCCATGGCATTTTTCAGGTTCTACATGTGTGCATGTACCTCAGGTGGAGCCGGTGAAATTGACTGACATGTCAGTGCAGGTTTGATGATAGTACGTAGCCTGGGGCTGTAGGGTTCTACAGCTGGTATGGGAAATGAAGGGCCACTTCCTTCCCCTTGTTCAGGGGGAAGTCTTGCAATCAAAGCTGAAGGGATAAGTTACTCCCTCAAGGGGAATGCAACTAGGGCAGGGTAGTAGAGTTTTTAAAGGAAATCTAAATCTTTGAGAAAGACAGATGCTTTTGAGACAACTTCTTTCCTTTGAGTGTTTTTAACGGTATCTGGCCTATTCACACAACTGAATGTACTATTGTTGTCTTCAATTTTTTTCCATAGTTGTGACATGAGTATCCAGGAATACAAAATTTAAAGAATCCAACCCTTAATTTCTCTACAAAGAATTTGACAGTGAAAATGATGAAGAATTTTAACCTCACCTGTAGGAGCATTGTCAGGCAGGTAGGCATCGATGGAACGGTCCACGAACGCGGGAACGTTGTCGTCCACGTCGCTGACAGTGACGACCACCGTGGCAGAGCTGGAGCGAGCGTTGGAAGCGCTGCTATCGGTGGCCGTCACGACCATGGTGAAGAGGGACTGCGTTTCCCGGTCCAGTAGCCCGATGGTGATTATCTGGCCAGTGGAGGGGTTCACCTCGAACTTGTCGCCGAGTTCTCCCGTTAACGTGTATCTGAAGCAAGAGTACAGAAAAGAATTGTGAGCCTACTGTATATGCAAAAAGAAGGCTCCGACCTTGAGGTGTCGCCAAAAAATTTAACACATTTCAAACATGGTAAGTTATGACAATGACCCCAAAATTGTAATGAGTCTGGATCATGTACAGCATTCACTGACTTTAACAAAATATGTATTCTTGGATAAACAAAAATAATAACATGAATACAGTGGTCTTTTCCCTCCACCCGGTAAAATTTGTTTCATTGTTTGGCAGGTAATGTACATTATGAGAAGAAGTCAAGCAGGCCTGCTGTCTGTAGTAAATCAGTCACAAGTCAGTGTTTATGGTGGGTGGGTGGGAAGCCCCTGGCCTTGGTCATGCCTACAGCAACAAGACAGGCACTTCCTACTCCTCTGGACCACCTGGAGCTAGTAAACTAACCCATGGGAAATTGGGAAATAAGGGCTGGGGTTGGGACCTGAACAGAGACACTTCATATTGTGCATGTGTGGCCCATTAGCGAAATAGTAATTGGTTATGGCAGCAAAATCAATAAAGTCTCAAAGAAAGGCAGAAATCAATAATCTTTTCCTATTTTGACCATTTTCAACTATTTCCAACATGGTTCAGTTTCAGCTAGCCCATTGACTTCCAACTGGCTATGTCAAGAAATTGCTTTCTTGACAACCTTGCTGAAGGCTGTCTACTTTGCTTCCTTAGACCTGACATCTCTTTCTTAGAGACATCCTAGAAGATAAATTCCCCAAGATGCTGTCAACGAAGACTCAACACCTGCCAAGGGTACTGCCTCATGACCTTCAAGGCCAAGGGTTGCCACCTCAAGGTCAAAAGGGACAATTGCAAGTCAAGATAGACCCCTAGCCCAATCAGGCAATAAATTGGGGTCGACTTATGAGCAATTTCTACTCAATATTAGCCCAAACACTCCAGGCTAACCATTCATTTGATCTGGAGGCGTATCATGTTACATGGATCACTAAACTTCTGGGATGTACCACTGAGAAATAGGGGGAGGGGGCACTGTTTCTTGTAAAATAATTCAGACATGCCAAAACAAGATTGAAGAGAGGAAGTCTTCACACACTTGCGTGACCTGTAAGACTTTTGGTACTACACCTTAGTAAGTGTGAACCTTAACAGAATGCCATCTTAAGCTTTTAAAAGCCTTGTAGAGAGACAGAAGTAAATGTGTTAGGGGAAGTATAACAAGACATGGTATGGACCTGTTTTGGGATGACATACTTGGAAGTAACAAATTTCTTGGAGGTAACAAAATTTCTCGTCTAATGGCTTCCTTTTAGACCATACACCTGGAACTGAATCCAGAACAAGCTTTAGTATACAAGAAGCTGTTTTTTCTCCAGTCATCAGATGAAAAACAGATGCTGTGTACAGTACAGTATACATGTAGATTTTTACAGTGCTACCAAAGGAAATTCTATACTTTTTTTATGTGAACAATGAGCAGGCGACATCAACTCTAAAACAGTAACTGTTGTAATTTCACCGGGTACCCTAAGACCCCCACATTAATAGAAAGTAAAATTGTGAATTCAAATAATAAGATCTACAACTAAATGCAGTATCAGTAATTCCCAAGGCATGCACACTTCCAGATATCCAGGGGTTAAAGACATTTTTCAGAAGATACTCGGCAGAAAAAAATGTTCATGTGTGAGAGTTTATGTTACGTTTCCAAATCTATGGTCATCAATTCGAAGATCTAAAACTTTTCTATAAAGAGGAATTATACAGAACGTGTTAAGATGTACTTAGGAAGACACTGTTTACCCAAATATGATCTTCGTTACGTCTATAACATATTGCCATAATCTCCAATAGACTTTTCCATGCCTGTTAGGCACAGTCAGAGGTAAGGTCACACCAACCTTACATCCTCTGTAACAACAACATGTGATTCCACTTTGTCTGATAAAACCAGTTTGTGTTTTTAACCATTTGCACTGCAGCAGTAAACAGGAAAAGATTTAGGAGGGGTAAGGAGGTATGGACATGCACAGATGTAAACTAATCTGTGAGAGCTTATATTAGATCCTCCTTCTTCTGTTACTCAAGCTTTGGTCCATTTGCTATAAACCATGATATCAAACCAAACAATGGAAACAGACTAGTATGAAGGAAGCACATGGGATAAATTTCTCACCTGATGTTGCCATTTTGCCCAGCATCCAGGTCCGTAGCGCTGACCAATAGCACGTCGGTATTTACAGGTACGTTCTCAGCAATGGTTGTCGTGTACGTCTGCTGGTCGAACGTTGGCGTATTATCGTTGACGTCGTCCACAAGCACGCGGACTGTTCCGGTTCCTGTTAGCCTGGGAGAACCTGGAGAAACGGAAGAAAATTAGATAAGTTTACACAATTTCAGCTACATTAAATCTTTAATCATCAAACTTAATTAGAGACAGGAAGGAATGGAAGAGACTGATACTGAGGGCTTCTATGGTCCCCAACCTTCAAAAGGATGGGACTAGGCACATGTACATGTATTTGCAACTCATGCCCGAAGGTTAATAATACCCACAGGCTCCGCCCCTGTGGTGTCGCCAAAAAAATATCTATAACCTCTCTGCCCTGCACAGCTTCACATCCAGTAGTGTATCATACTAACATACACTGTCACTAATGATACAAGACAAGGGCCTGTCAGAAATATTTCAACCATGGTAACCATGCGGAAAGAGTTTAACAGTGCTCATATCGACATGACTCCCACCTGTCAGTGTTTTACGTGGCCACTAACAGATACCGCGTGTTATTGCAGTCTAAGTGAACGTGTTGAAAGAGAGGGCCTCCCAAAATCAATTATGTGGTTCTTGAAGTCATAACAAAAAGATGGCACTGGTAAAAAGCAGACTCATACCATTACACATGTATATAAGTAGCCATAACCCTAATTTGCAGTTTCTAATATTTGCATTCAACTTTCAATCAGCCTAAAACTTTTGAAATTCGAATGAAAGCTCATCTGTGTTGGTAGAATCTATAATGGTAATGTTTAACTTCAGCCTTAAACTTATTCATCTATTTGAATTTACCACAGGTACAAATGTACAAGTACACATGTGGAAAGGGAGGGCAAAAAAGGTGTATGTACATTGTGTACTTGTACATTTGCCACAGGTACAAATGTACAAGTACACATGTGGAAAGGGAGGGCAAAACAGGTGTATAAACACCTTTACAAGTTGCCCTCCCAGACTTGTATCTTCCACAGTCTTACTTTTAGAAACACCTATCGAATTTTCACCTTTCTCAGCTTCAATCTAAATCCAGTCAACCTGAAGAACAACACCTGAAAATGAAATCCCAACACACCTAGATACTGTGTTTGCTTTGGTGACTTACGCCAGCTTTCCTGACTGTTATCTTAAATTGAATTTGGCTCCTTCCTAAGTGTAAGCACAACAAGGCGCCTGCCTCGCCGACAAACAGGAAAGCTGCCTCGTTACTGTGACTTTTCCCAGCTATTTTTGGTCAAAATAAACTGGACCCTGAGAGAGATCGCCAGGTCGACTCTTGTGCCCTGTAAGCCGGGATAATTTCCAGACGCGACAGAGAAATGTAGACCCTAATTCAATTCATAGCAAAAAGGAACGTAGAAAAGCAAGAAAAACAAATGTGAACCAATGGAAATAAAGGTTAAGATGACAATTTGGCACTACAGCCTTAGTTTTCTTTTCATGCAAAAGACATTGAACAGAATGAATGAATGAACCACAAGAGAAGCCGACGAATTCTGTATTTCTATTTGCAACCACCTTCTCTGAAAACTAGGAAACATGAAATTTCCTCTTAAGTATTAGAAGTAGTGACTAATAAAGTCAGATACTGAATCAAAGACTGCATCTACGGCAAAGTTCAAAGTTGAATTTAGGGTAATCCAATTAAACCAAGGTCAAAATAAGACACCTTGTTTACAGTGTTGCCTGGTAACAAAGTTAAGGTGCCTGGAGAAAAGAATCCAGGAAGAAATAACGACACAACAAACATTTATCTTACATGATAATAATATCAAGATGCGATAAGAGTTATTAGTTTGAAGGAAGGAACAAAATATACCATCCATATCTTTAATGACTTGTCTTAAATTTTACAATCACTACAAACATCTAATGCAGCATAGGGAACAAGAGAGCAAGAAAACTGGGGGTCTTTTAGTTAAGTTTTACTATAAATTTCAAATGACAATTTACCATAAAAGAAAAAACATGTCTACAGTTAATGTTTGCTTTCTTACCCCTTATTTTGTTTTCATAGAGAATAGTCTCAAAGTAGGGCAGAAAAACACAAACAGTGTATATGTACTTTCAAAGCTAGCTTCTTTCTTCGTCTAAATATTAGTTCTAAATATTTGTGAACAGGGATGGAGCAGCTTGTACATATAGGAAGCCGGCGGATTTAGCGCAGAACAAACTTGAAACCCAAGCTCTCAGACCGGATGACGCAAACAAAAACTTGGCTTTCTTTGAAGAGGACACAGTTAAACACGTCTGTGTGCCCAAGGAGGTGTGTGACGTAAGTCAAACTAAGTGAGTTTACTTGGTTAGCAAGCCCGAGTGTTAGACTGATACATATACAGGACCACTGCCTTCAAACTTGGCAGGGGTGGAGCTAGATTATATTGAACAACATCAAACAGCGCGCCTACATGTACAATGTACTTCCGAAGTGTTCTGGGGAATTCTTGAGGTTGGTAAAGTGGAGACATCTGGCCTTTCGGGGGTTAGCTTGCCAAAGGTTAAGTACCGTCTGATTGAGAACTGAAGGCCAGTCCATTAAGATAAAAAAAACTTTATGATAAGAATAGGTAGGTGTTATCAACAATAGAACAGGTTGTTGAGAATACATTGAGATCAGACAAAACTCAGAGCACGAGCCTGCACAAACACAGCATAGTTATCTCCGTATATATAATTGATGCCTTAAATTTTGAATAAAAAATGTAACCAGTTCAACAAAGAACCAAGCAACCAACAAATCAATCAACAAACAATCCAACCAACTACCTAATCATATAACCAGCAACAACTCAACCAACCAACCAACCAACCAACCAACCAACCAACCAACCAACCAACCAACCAACCAACCAAAAATCCAACAAATTCTGGTAAAAACATAACCTCCTTGACACAATTCTTTGATGTTAAACTTAAAGTGACCGAAGTATTGACAGTACAGGATTATCACAGTCTTAGACAGTCAGCATAGCTGAAAACATTGGTGAGAAACCCATTACAGTTTCATCACTTGGAGAACATCTGGAAAATGTCCAAACCTTGGAGGACAGACCGCAGGAAAACAATACGGTCCCTGTCTATCTTTCTCAGTGGATCACCCTTATACTAAGTTATAGGGTGTCAAGGGAGAGTCTTTAGTGTTTGAAATAAAGGTTATCAAGTCCACCAGGGCAACCAGGTTCTTTCCATTCAAGACAACTGCTCTTTAAAAGTTGGAGACCTGTCTTGAACTGCAGTTTGCAACTGTTATGTTACTGCAGTGTACATTTTTGCTGACATTTGGTTTCAAAATCTGTCCAATTTGTACGTTTCCTTCAGTATACTTAGCAGGTGGGTATATAACGCTACATGATATCAACCGTCCTAGGATGTTGGATTATCATTAATGTTCAAAAATTCAAAATATGAATGTTATTCAGGGATGGTACAATTTCAGCCTTTGTTTGTGGTAAGCTCCTGTTTTGTCCATTCAGTTATAATCATCTCATTATTGAACTTGTTTTGGGATATGAGAAATTCCAGAAAAAGCCGGGGATAAAGGAAGAGGGTAACAGAAGAAGGAAGGGTGGCGATAGGGGCATGAGGGTCACCTCTTCATAATCCAGGTATAATTAACAGGCGAAAACAAATTTATTACTTGAACCTCAGACTTGTACATGTAGCTTAACCATGGAAAAAGACAGACGATCTGCTGCAGAATTTCTTTGATAGGTCAAGGCCAACCACATACCAAATTTTGTAACAATCCATCCACAGCTTCTTGAGTTATGCTGTTCAACAACAAACATTGTAACAAACAAATGGTATCAAAACATAACCTTTCTTTCCAAGGTATTACTGCACATACCACATACCAAATTTCCTAACAATTCATCCACAGCTTCTTGAGTTATGCTGTTCAACCGCAAACATTGTAATAAACAAATGCTACTGAAACATTTTACCTTTCTTTTGAAGGTAAAAATTGTGCATGGACAAAATACTAAATGTTCTCCAAATGCTGTATACTTGATACATCATATTCCAAACAATTCCTGCTGTTATTATAGTTGATAGGTTATATGAGCCAAGAACCAGATTCTTGCCCTGACCTAGCCTACATTGTATAAGCCTGGCTCTGATTAAATATGTCACAGATCCACCTAATATGTAAAATGATGATCAGAGAAACCACCTCAAACTAAACAATCCCAGACCCATTATAACCCTGCTGACAGACGAATTGATGTGGTACGACCTTGACTTGGGGTAAGACAAATCAAGGTCAAGTATGCAGGGAGGGGTAGTGTTTAGGGTTGGTGTTGTGGTTTGATGTGGAAGCATGGAGATTGGAGTTTTGGACATAAACAGTACAGTTCTGCTCAGCTAAGCTCATAGTTAGTGTGCTAACATGTATGAGATGGGTGGTCGCTTCTGGCATCTACAATGAACATACAGCAAAAAATGACCTTAAAAACAGCCACTATGACAAGTTTCAGTGTTATAAATGCAGAAACAAAGTGTTTTCATATACATGTAAGTATATACCAGTAAAAGCAACCTCTTTATCACACAATGCCTATACTAGACCTACAAAATGTAGACACATGTACATTATGTATATAGGTGTGCCAGTGTCTTGTGCCAAAGGGCAGTTATACAGATTGATTTAATACACATAAAGGGACGACCATGAATTTTTACTGCAAAGCACAAAGATACCAAAGTTTGTTTAGCTAGTCCAAATGAAGTCTATTACATTCTATATGTATATAGAAGAGTACTGCGTTAAGACTCACTAAAGACAGATCGCTATCTATACAGGCCTACTCTAGAGACGTTTACGAGGCAATAAACGTAAATTGTCCTCAATTATGGTTGGTTAACTGTCAACGAATGTGGTCCGACAATTGGACCATTGATTTGTGTTGCAGCAAATTAAAACAGAATTTGGGTGTCTGGAACAGTAGACAGATGTTAATGTATTGAAAGATGAACTTTGATTCCTAAAATATATCTTCCTCAAACTGAATGTGTGGTCGTTTATCTAATTTGTTAGAACTTAGAAGTACTTAGAACTGTCACGAAGGTCTTCCGAAATCTGGGACAAATTACTTCAATCTAATGTGCTTAAATGTTAGAATAACTAGTGATGCTAACAACAGCAGAACAGCTGAGACAATGCTATCTTTCACCAATATTACAGTGTTTGTAGCTGTTTTGTTTATTGATTTTTTTCCTAAGAAATGTTATGAATACATTGTATCCCATACTATTTTCCCAATAATAATGCCTCAGTTTTAATAACATTTTAGTAAGGGAACAAAAACCATTACACTTTTTGATTATCAGACCAAGGCTCCTTTCAAACACTAAACCTTTATCAGTACTCTCGTCGGAGTAAGTTTACACTCACTTAGGAACAGGCCCAGATTCGCACTTACCCGCCTCTTGGCCAGACAAGTTGGCAAACACATCTGAACGAGTTTTAAAAACAGCGATATCATTTCAAAAGTAAACTAAGTAATGGATAACTAATCGGTCTTCATCTGTCGTACTTAACAATGCAATTATCGTGTTTGCTAACTTAGAGAATACTTCTCTTGGGTTAAGTGTACAGAAAAAATTACGTTATTACACTGAACTCTATGGAAAATATCTACTCTTGACTTTGACTGTTGAAATCCCTTAAAATTGAACAAAGAATTTAAAGGTACAGTACACATGGATCAAAGATATTGTATATTTTGGGTTGAATCTGGAGCATAACCTTATCTCTTATTCCAAAGGGCATTCATTATCATAATACAAACTTATGATATTTTGTCATTTTCAGGCCAAACAAATACAGTTAAAGACTATCATCTTAAAGACATTTTAGCTGCAAAATTTTTACATGACATTTTATGGTAAAGTGTTGTTTTTGTTTTGTTTCTTGCTTAATTTTTTTGTTCTTGTTTTATGATAAACACAACTCATTTGTCTCTCATAAAGTCCCTCATTTTGTAATAAACATAATATAATTGATGATATCTCTATATTTTGTGACTGGTCACCAGGTGCTAGCATTGTTGTCAATTGTTGCTCATCTTTTGAGGAATTTCTGAGGGAACAAACATTCCAACATCATTGCACTCACAAATGATACAATAACAAACTGGCCGCACTGGACAATCCTTTCAACTATCCCAACATCTCATCCCTTAAATACCATCATTAACACCTTGCCCCATTCTTGAGACACTATTTAAGTATGACCCGTTTAGCGCGAGAGACTTAAGAAGCAGTGTTCTTCAGAAGGCCATCCAGACTTAAGCATTTCCTGTCGCTTACATAGCTTAAGGCGTCAAGCACAAAAACACGCTCCAAAACTAGTCAGACAGGCTGTGAAGATTTTGGTGGAAGGGATGAAGAGTTTATCCTGTATAAAAATGATGCTCGACGAAAAACCACGCCTAAAAATGACTCAAGACATGACAAAAGATATGGATTTAAAGGAATGTTTACCTTTCGTGAAAACATACATAAATGCTAAAACACGACCAGATGTAAGGTATGGCATTAGGGGATAACTAAATCACCCTTTATGAAAACATGAATACAATTAGAACTGATCATCTGCAAGGTCGACACGACTAACATTGTTTCGCACAAAGCCGTACACAAGGACGGCATAGTTAGGGGGGTTGTTATTTTGCGTGGAACTCAAGTCGCCCTGCAGCCTGCTTTTCATTTGGTTAAATTGTATGGGGACATACCTTGCACCAGAAATGAGAAAGTAATAACTAACAAGTCAGGAGAAACTGTAACATTGTTTTTAAAAATTTCTTGGTTCCATTCTAATCATTCCCGAGACAAAATACATGTACATAACTTTCCCTCTCGATAATGGGACAGAAGCGAAACATGTTTGAGTTCAATTTGATGAATATCAACATATTGAACTACATGTACATGTAGACGGCAATTTGAGCATTGTTACCACCTTTGTACTGAGGTGAGTCAAATGAAACTACCAAAGAGATAAAGCCTTGACATTATGTATCACCTCGAAAAAACCTGGTACAGGTTGTCACATGGACAATAGGTTTTGTTGCATGATCCCAAAATTGACTGTTCATTTTCATAAGGGGAGGGTGACGCAATGTGTTTCTCATACAAAAGATGAATACATAGACGGATCAGACTCTGGACCCATTATCGTTATTACTAGTGTCTCTTCTTGGTCTTTGGGCTTTGCTGTCGTGACAAAGGTAAGGCTTTGCGAAATTACATCGCTTTGAAATGATTCACCGCAGATGCTTTGGCGACTTCCACTTTTGAAAAGAATTCCTCGCGTAGTCCCGATTGTGTTCGTTTTTATTTTAATAGGACCCTGCACCTCTCCAACAGTGTTAGTTTCCAACCCTTTTAGGCGACCGAGTATACAAGCTACTACTCCTGTCCTTCTGAGAAGTCCTTCAACTTTGTAGCACAAACATATAAGATAAACACATGGCAATTTTAGCCTTACTCTTGACACAATCTCACAAACACAACACAGGACTCAGTACTGCACACCCAGAATGGGAAAATTGCTGTAATTTCCAGCTGTTATGAATGGACTTGAGTATTAGGTATGAGACGATTAAGCATATGCAGCAGCATTTCAACTTCACTGCACAAATGTAAAAGATAATTTTGACTGTGCACCCTCTACATAGACAACACCACTGACACAACACAGAACTTAACAACGACAGTGCAGAAATGAGAAAATTACTGTAATTGACTGCGATGATGAGTAGACTTGAGCAGTGCGTACGGACAATGCCGAGAATCAACCTGGTGAAAGATATGCTAGATAATGTGTCCTGACATGTTTACATTTATCAAGTCTTTGTCATGTGTCACACTAACGTGTGGGCTGTGGATCCACCTAATAGTATCACGTCTTTCCATGGAAAAAGAGCAAGCTTTATCAACTGAAAAGTGTCTTACACTTAATTATAGAGTAATTGAACAGGAATTCCAGCCACCACAGTTACTAACGGCTCTTAAAGTAACCTGATCGGCACCTTTCTTTGGAGGTAACCACCCTAAGGGTGCCCTGGCTTCTTAAGTGGTCGTGGCCTTGGGCCTTGCGAACACAAGACTGTGCCCTTTAGGAGAGCCACTTACAGCCCTTCCAAGTCTTCATTTTGCTGTGTCTGGCTTGATTTATACTTATTAGACTAGTGAATACCAATTAGAATGGCTGTAACTCTTCCAGAGAGAGGACAGGACTTCAAAAACTTGAAAGCGGCTGGACGAAATCAGTCACTCCGACAGGATACGTGTTAATTGCTACCTGCTTCGCTCGGTGTGAAAGATTTAGGTCCTAACTATAAAAGATTCGATCATTTAGAATCAATGAGAAGCATCTGTTAAATTGTGTGAAAAAAACAAACAATACCTGAATTATTATTTATCTCTCTGCCTACATAGAAAACAAACCTTAACCAGAAATATAGCTAGATAAGAAACAATTTTAGATAGTCCTTTTTGCTCAGCAAAACTTTGACAATCATATTCATAACAGTTACTATAGGTATGATCAGACCTGTACAAGTGACAACCTCTACATATTAAGAGAACCACCTGTCTAAATTAATGTGACACTTTGGTGGTCCCTTAGATAATTTTCCCCATTGACACAAGCATTAAGAATCCTGTCTACAGTAACCACCTGTCCACACAGACCAGATTCTATTGGTCCCCTGAGTGGTCATATTGGACAGTTTGGAGTAGACTGTACGATTATCACCTAACTATGTTGTTGGTTTGTTTACTTGCCTTAGGGCATGAATGTTGGTAGAGGTATAGCTACAAGCACAAGGGTTTGTCAATGCAGTGTTACAAGGCCAAACCCAAGCAGCAGGTGATGGCATTTCCTAAACACTTCTTTATATATGAGGGTTGAACAAGGGCAAAGGATTAACAGGTGTGGTAGACTAAGGCTGCATGCTCTCAACTGGATTAACTAAAGACACATATCCTTGCTTTGAAAGTGCGAAACGTTGGTAAAAGGCTGACACTATGGGATTATGTTGAAATTAAAAGCAAACAAGTCATTGTGACACCTCGAGTCTGGAAATGTTTAGCTAGGAGAAACATTGGTATGTTTAATAATTCATCCTAGTTGATAGACAGAGTATATAGATGGCCACACACTGAGTATATACTTAAAAGGATTATCAAAAGATACCCAACATTAATTAATAAGTAGTCCTGGAGTCCTTGGACAAAAGATTGTGGACACACACAAAAATTCACAAAAAACTGTTGGCAAAGAACAACATGATTCTAATCCTCATATTTTTTTCTCCATTTAATTTTCAACTATCATTTTCTGTTGAACAGCCCAGAAGTCATTTTTGTTTGAAGATGTTATCCATAAAATGAACTTTGTGCAGCCTCTGGGATCCAGACACCTGCAACCTTGACTTTCAAACAAACTGTTTACACCTAATACCTGTCCCCACCATTCCTGCATGCCTGTCTGCTGTTCAACATGTCTGAATAGTCTGGTCTCCTTGTGTTGCTAAGCTGTAGGAATGTGGCACAAGGAGCCTACTGTCTGAGGGATCTTCCAGACAGAACTAGACAGGACAGGTGTATCAAGTTTAAACTTGAGACGCATCCAACCGTCTACAAGAAATAATGCTACAAGAAATAATGCGGTAATCTCTAAGAGGGTATTGAGGGGGAGGATTACATGTATCTTTTTTTTTACTGTCCTTGCAACATCTTTAGAAAATTTCAAAGATTTAGGTCATTGGAGCTACAGTAATCCCTGTACCAGCATAATCCAAATACTAGTGGCAGTGTTAGGATCATGTCAGCATATTCCCTCCGTACATCTGCTTGGAAATCAGGAATCTCGCTGGATCCTACTAATTACAGTAGTTACAGTAATAACTGATGACTTGTAATTTCTTCAATTAGCAACACTAGCAAACAAAAAGAACAACGTTTCTCCTAGCTAAACATCTCAAGACTTCTTAAAACCTACTTATTAAGATCTAAGATTGACTCTGCAGGGGGTGTACTGGTTGGCGCCTCTTCTTCATCATTAGAGAAGGATAACAACTTTCATTTCAGTGAAAGTAAAAGGATTAGATGGTCATAATAGGTTATTAAGTATAGAAGAGGTTGTTCAACTTTCTGTGAGTTAGGATATCTTTATGTTAGGGGTCTTTCCACCACAAATTCATAACACCGTGTATATGCATATTACTACAGTAACTGTAATATAGAATTGTTTTAACCGCACAATTTAAAACACTGCAGAAATAAGTGAATTTACGGTACAAAGGCCCCCTCCAAACAACTGCAACCCTATCCAGTGGGAAAGGGACCGTAGACCAAGAGTGTAGAGTGTGTGAAGATATGGGTCAGGACTTCTAACATATGTCCAGTCAATTGGCTGGTCAAGAAAGGTCCCAGCAAATGCTCATACCATCTGTTTAGAAAAAAATCACAAAAGAACTTAAAAAAAACCTGTGACCCAAGGTCACATTTTAAGTCTTGTTACATATTTGGTCTGTGTATGTAGAATTTTATGCTTTTGTTCTATTGTAATTCTTTTGTTGTGAGTTATTTTCCAGATCCGGTTTTCTTCGATAGCCTAGGACCATTTCTTGGAAGCACTGCCAACAGCGAAAAAAGTTTAGATTAGAAAATTGATATGTTGTTTTTGTATGAAACTAGTATCAAAGTGTCAAGGTATGTAGATTAAAGTGAAGGACAACACTTGTCTGTATGTGAACTTTTGACTCCTCCATTAGGGTTCCACATACAAGGTCACAGAATGTTCCGTCAGCGCCAAGGACAGGGCTAATGGGCTGTTACCATGGCAACCTCCATCTGTCGGAGGAGCTGTCGTTGTCGGTGATAAGAAAATTTTCCTGACAAGTTTCTCAACACAGAAAGGTCACGAGTTGTGCCGATGGTATGAAAAATGCCAAGAACTTTTTTAAGTTCACCTTGACATTAAAACCATTCTATTTTGAAAAATTTAGCAAAGAAAGATACTTAAATGTGAGATGCAATGTACTGTAACAATTGATTAAGTTTTGCTGCACAGTTGAAACAACCACAGTAACGCAATGCAAGACAGAGCACATTTTAATTTGCTACAAGATAACTTTGCGGCGAGACCTCACTGGGAATATCTTACAATTTACATTGTACATTTCAAGTTATGGTATCCTGTCTGAAATTGCTAATCTCAGCTAAAAAAAAGAAACCGTCTCATGACAGAAAAGAGCGAATGACTCCCTTTATATAGCTTTAAATCTTTCCTGGTAGGGAACAATATGTGATCCATCTGATACAGGAAAGTCTGCGGGAGACCGACCATAAATAATGTCAACAGTAGAGCCTGACTGACAACAGCGGTACTTGGGACACCTGTTGGCTGTCCTGTAAGATATACAACAGCTTTCACAGATGCAAACTACCTTCCTTGCCCAGGGTTCTAACTAGTGCATTTTGGGTATCACCACGCTAAATTGTGGATCTTTATGCTTATTTTCAGATAGCATAGTTTTAAGTTATGTACATGTAATAATGTCAGATCAAATGTGAAAACTGTTGATATGACCATCTAAACTGACAAAAAAAAACCTTCTTAAAGTACATGTGGTCTAAAAAGAATAATTTTCCACTTGGGCACCCCCAGAATGTCAACTTAACTTTTTACCTTACATTTTCAATAGCTGCGCACCACGGAAGGGTTAAGATCTTCCCCCTATTACCATTACGCTAAAATGAAATTGTGGCTAGAGCCTTGCTTGGAGTCTAGAAGCAAGATTCTTAACTACTAAACCCCTGCACGTGTAACACTGTTAAAGTCATAATCCTGCCCATAACTTAAGCTACATGTACAAATGTATACAGGGCAGTGCCTATCGCCATTTCCTTGGGCCACACAGTTGTGCAAGCATCACAGCAGCCTACTGGTATTGTATAACCACCCAATTCCCTCGCGAGCCCTCTCAACTTGCTTGTAAAGCTGGTACATCACTCTACACAGCTCCACACATGTTGAAACTTTTAAAAACCCGCCACCAGCCACCCATAACTGCCTTATTTACAGCTTTCTGATGTGGGAATGTGTTGTAGTTGAATGCTTCGCTGACAGTATATTAGCTCCGTTCTCGAGCTGGGTTCAAAATCATGGGCCAGGTGCAGCATAGGAAGAGGTTGCATGGTTGATCACAGTATAGCCAATTTACTATGATACAAGTGTGTTGTTTACTGTAACAGTTGGAATGTATTCTGGCACAGGATCAGAAAATCTATAGACTAAGCTAGCCTGAAACCTCATGCTTGGATGATCCAAGGCAAAGGAAGAAGATGAATAAATAAATGTTTAGTTTTTTTAAAAATAATGATTCGTCCCATCTTTTAATCATTAATGAGATTTTTTTCATTGCTTTAAGATATGGATTGATGTAATGATATACGTACAGTGAAACCTGTCTACAGTGAAACACAAGGGACTTGAACTGAAGAAAATAGTCACAATGGACAGGTGGCCGCTACACACAGGATTCTTATGCTTGGGTCAGGGGGAAAATTATCTAAAGGACCAGCAAAAAGTGGCCACAATGCAGACTTGACTGTAGTCTAGGAGGGCATTCAAAATATAATAGTCATAAGAAACTTTAAACAGTACAAAAGAACAACATCCTCATTGCAGTTTTGCAAGTCAGGAGGCAGTCCACTATGTTCCTGACATGCCCCTGGAGGTCCAGTGTAGGTATCCTGATATTATAGAAACACAGCCTTTCCTTTCTGCCCTACTCCTGTGTATTTATTTTACAGCTTCTGCCAGCCAAGACCAAGGTACAAAGTTACAACTGTGCATGCCTTGTGGCACTAAGGCCATACAAATGTACTTCCTTGGTTTGGGAACATTTATGAAGTAAAAAGAAGGTAATAGCATACAATAGATGACGACAGGGTTTTGAGATAAAGAAATCATATCCTGAAACATGTAGGTACTTGCCAGTAAAGATAGCATTATCATAATAAAAAGTAAATAGCCAAAATGATAAATTTGTGCAGTTTACATACGTCTAGGTCGGACTTGGACTTGGTTTGCACAGAACAAGCAACGTTCTGCTGTTGCCAGGTTTGCACATTTCAGAGCTGGGACATTGACTACTGTAAATTCCTTTATTATTGCGTGGATTTTGAGAGCAAAGACATTGGGTTTCCTCTCCCCTATTATACTGTATTTACAGACTGTATATTTTGTTTTTCATAAATTCATTATTTTTTTGTGTACTGAGGTTAATAGAGTTCTGAATAAGGACCTTTGCAAATCAAAACTGACATGTGAAAGTACACAAACAGCCAACAGGAATTTGAAACAGCTACCTGAGGTGTCTTGAGTCTTTGAAAGATCAGAAGACAATCACAAATCAGCTGAAGAAGTTCAAGAAGCAGGAAAAGAAGAGTAGAGGACACATTCCACCATGTCTCAAGGAGGGAACTTCCTTTAGAAACTGCAGAGAATTAATTGCTTTAGGCTGGGAATTGAGAGACACACACTTTTCCACCATGTGTTTCCTCATGTTGACACTCACTGGGAGAACTTCAGGAACTAGAGGACACTGGTTCTAATACATCACTAGTGGGAAACACATTCCCGAGCACCAAACTTGGATTCCGCAGGTCTTCTGAGGGGGCTACCTGTGAAATTTGGCATTTTCCTCTCAGGGGGGAGGGAAGTTTGATTTGTGATGCACCACAGGGGGTGGCTGTAATGGTCTCCCCACAGAGTTCTTCCCTGCAGGGGTGTGATGATTATGGTCTCATGATGGAGTTCTTCTCCACAGGGGGTGTGATGATAATGATCTCCCCATGGGGTTCAATTACCTCTCCAGCTCTGGGAATGGTTGGAAAGATTTTCAGGTATGTTGATCGAACTTGGTTGGATTTTCAAAACGCTTCTGGGGGTGGCATTAAAATTTTTCTTCGCTGTCGAAAATTAAGATGAATCAGACTTCACATCCATTTGTCTGGCACTTCCTTTTAATTTATGTCAAACTAGAACCGCGTCAAGTGAAGGAGGGAGAAAACAGGTGTAAGTCACCTGTACAAGTTGTCACTGGGCAGATACACACAATACAACAACTACCATTCTAAAATGAGACAAACAGAACATTCTAAAAGGCTGGCAGACCACTTAACCTATACTTTCAATAGAAGAAGAACTTTATTGACACAACAAGTACAGCGACTTTCGTCGCTAGATTTGCAAACAGAATTAAAGACTTTGAAATGGGCAGTCCACGTTGGTATTACTTGACCCCTACCCTCATTACACTGTAATTCTAAGAGATACGAAATACATGTTAAGTCCCTGTCAACATTAGTTTTACCTACCAGTTGATTTAACAGTAATTTTGTAGTATTAATTTTACTGTGTAACCATTAACAAATCAAATGTATGGTCCAAAAATAACCTTTGAAATTTAGAAAACAACGCTTTAGATCTAACCCGACCAGTTTGATGAGTTATATCATGGTTGCCATTATCTTAGCGTTACCTGACAACACAAACATCACAATAACCACTCCTTATCATCCCAAATTTGAAGTGGGGTGTTTTTGACAGGGTCAGCCGAGATGAAAGCCATTCCTATGGTATGAGGAGCGCACCATGGTCGGGAACGTGTGTACTGGGCAGAACAAAGTCTATTGCTTGGTTCTTGAAGATGATTTCAAATAGAAGTTTGACCCAAAGGGTAAGATATGCTGATAGCCTATTTATGCTAGCTGCTAAAACTAAAAGAACCTTTGGTAAGGCCATGTTGATTTGATTATATGGATGACATCCCCTGGGTACCCCAAAACTGATGTGAGCGTGCGAATAAAAAAAAAGTTTAGCAAAAAAAAAAAGTTGCCTTCATTATGAAATCTACGTGGTCATGAAGGTTGAACAAATGGCTAAACACACAGATTATGGTATGGCGAATAATAGACTCTTCATTTTCATTTCTTCACATTTTCTTCTTCCTTTGGAATTGATTTTAGTATTCTACGATATTAGTATAGTTTTCCAATATTTTTTTTTCTATTTACGGCATATAATTGCTCATTTTGCAGCTGCTTTGTACGATTTCCAGTATGGTCGAAAACTTGTTTTTTTTTGGAAACGAACGAAAATTGATGCGCGCGCGGATGTCATCCATATAATCAAATCAACATGGCCTAATGTAAAGTGTCACTGTGGTTTGCATTTTGTACTTTCACAGTTGCAGTCCTTATAGAAGGATGCCGTGCCCAACTATATAATTCATTGTACTTATTGGTAAGACAAGAAAAATTTCTCTGTACATGTAAATGAAATCGTAGCCCCTTTTTTAGCATAGCTATTAGATCTTAAAAGCAAATATACTATAGCATTCTTTCTTGATAGCTGCAAGATTGTGTTTTAAACTAAGTTAAACATTTAGCAAACTGAAGAAGCTATTTGGCTACCAATTTTCTGTTGGTTACAACTACAAGGTTAGGCAGAAGATTTATTGTATTGGCTTACTAGTACAGACTGTACTATGTTCTAAATATCTGCTTTGTTGTCAGTGCCCAAACCAAACCACCAAACTACTTTGGCCATGATGAGAAAGAGCAAAGACCAGCTAATATCTGATGGAGGGTTATCTTTCAAAAAAGGCACTCCTCGGTGACACGTTTGGACTAATCTCCCACTTCTGAGCTTCATTTTTCAACCGAGAATTAAAAACTACTTGAGAAAAGTAACAAACACATAAACATCTCGATGGCTATCTGATAGCATTAATCCTCTTTCTATATGGATGCTCCAAAACTGACTACTTTTTTTAGCTACAACAAAAACAACCCTCTACACAATGAGATAAACGAATATTTAATTGAGGTGTAAGCTGACCCCTTTGCACGTATAACTGCTGATAATGCACTAGTTCAACGAATCAACCTTTGGTATCAAAAAGCGTGTGCTTCAGGGTTACAAAATATGTCAATCTCAAAGTTTGCATATCTAGAAAAGATCCTTTGACACAGGATATTAATAAAATAACAGGATACTTGTATTGTTTATTCAACCACCTGGACAGCAGCCTGCGAAGTTTGTGCAAGATAAAAAGTTTTTCCGTTTGCTTAGTAAAATTTAAGTCAAACACCAAGTTCACATAGTTTAATACATTCAACAAATATCCTAGCATAACCTTTGGTACCATAATTTCAACAAAAAAATGTACATGCTAGAGTTATAATAAACAATTTCAGGGAGAATTTTTGACACCGTCTTTGATGATAGAAGGAATTCGTGCAGAATTTCCTCTTCCTGTGTTTGACTTCAGAGTCTAATACATTGAGCTGTCCTTATTTCCTGTCCACTAACTGGTCATCCTTTAGGAATTTGCGAGGAAATTGGCGTTGATTCGAAAGATTTCCTGAAAAAGTCTCCAAAACATACATATCCGCCAACCTTCTGTTCTTTGTACTACCAAAAAATTCTTCATTAATCAAATCAAACCAAGGATAGAGTGTCATCCAGGACTGGTTTGGCAAGGTACAATTAAACATAAACTTTTCACCTTTACAATTAAACTTTTCACCTTTATGATACACTAGATACAAACTAGCATCATATATAACTTAAGAAGAGCTGGTCAGTATAATAGAATTACATGTAAATTCCTACTGGTACTACAATCCTATTTGAGTCATTAACAAACTCAAAAAGTATCTTGCAAGAAAGTTACCAGAAGACCTCATTTCTACTTCTTTATAAGACAATAGAATTTATACTGACAGCTCACAACCATGGAAACATTTATCATCCGGTCCATACAATTTGTCATCATTATCATCATCATTATCAGTCAGTTGCAGCACAGTTGACTTCAAGTTCCCTCCATTTTCCCCCATTGCTAGCAAGGTCAATAGCTTACATACATTTTGTATGTAAGCTATTTATACTATTTCGCAGCATTTTTCCATTAATAGTTTTTTCAACAATATCAAAGAAAAACAAAAGCAGATGCAAAGATTATTAATGACAGAATGTTTCTGAGTTGACACCCATGTCCTATATGTAGGCTAAACTGTAGTTCTGCTATGAGTCAGATCAGGTCATAGAGGGGTCAGTACTAGGAGGGGGTCCTGAACTTTTGGTTCTGGCTGGTTGGTTACAATTAAGATGTCTTCAAGAAAGAAGGTCCCCATATCTTCTGACTTGCAGGTATTATACACTAGTGGGGTTACAAAAGCCTCACAAAAAAGTTTTAAACTAAAAAAAACTCTGCAACTTTCATTTATTTGTATATTTTTGCAACAATATCTGAAATAAAATCAAAACTGATAAAATTTTAAAAGCTGCTTTTCAAGGTTTATTTACCAAAAAGCTGTTGCAGTATATATATATATATATATATATATATATATATATATATATGAACCCTTTCCTTCAAGATTTTTAACCTTCAGCCTGCTAAGGTAGCGACTTGGCACCACACTTATATTTGGTATGGGGTCAGGCAGCAAGGGGAAGGTTAACTGTTCAAGGAGGAGCTACGAAAGATTCTTTCAAACAAAAGAAATTGTTTTAGACATATGGAAGACACATTGTCAACTTCTTTTCAAGGGACAGTTCACCATTCAACACAGAGCTAGCTACCTACAGGTTTCCGAGACATCGTTTTAAACAATCAAACATTTGGAGGGGGATACAGTTGCAAACCAAACGGATGCTTCAGTCAGAACCAGTGTTTTTCCTGCAAAGTACAAGGGAACCACCTGCAAGTCAAGGCTAGGAGGAATCCAAGGTTCCAAAGTCAACATAAATCACCCAGTCTGGGATGTTTTGTCAGGAGAGGGGTTGAGTAAGGGTAGCATTGGCCTTTTGGAAAGAGTGCTGTAACTCCTTAGGGATGAGGCTGGTAAGGAAATGAAGGCGATCTCAATCCAGTTTTAGCTCACTGAAGAGCTAATCTCCCACTGGTCGTAACAGAGAAGACAGACGCTATGTACAATGAACAGTGGATCACAACTTAACGTCCTGTCCAGTAAGGACTGCAACCCTTTACAGTAACATGCATGTCGGGTGAGCAACAACAGCAGGGAATCAAACTCCCAACCTCTTTAATAGTCCTGAGGCTGGGTCGCTAAGCCATTAGACTACGCATGCTACTATGGTATAGACAAGTTTTGGCAAGCACATGTACCTTCCCTTCATTTTACCAAGAAAGGTACAATAAACCTAGTCAGACAGCAATAACAGAACAGGGCAATGTACGTCAGCGCAAAATCTAGGATAACTTTTGATAAAAACAAACTCTTACCTCTGTCTTCGGCCAGAACGGTGAGGAGGAATTCTGATTGGTCCTCCCTGTCCAGCATACGCAGCAGGGAAATCCTTCCGTCAGAAGACGTTATCGAGAACTTCCCGCCCTTATCGTCGGGGAGGTAGTAGTCCACCTGGCCCATCGTTCCCGAGTCTTCGTCCTGCGCGGACACCTGCGTGACAAACTGCGGCACGTTGTTGTCGTTTTCCATGACGTGCGCGACGAAAGGAGAGTTGAGGAACAACGGGACGTAGTCGTTGACGTCCGTGACTGTGATGGTGACGGTGGCGAGAGCTTCTAACGGAGTGGCGCCTTGGTCGCGCGCTCGCACGACAAGGTTGTACCCGGTGGTTCTCTCGTGGTCGATGAGTCTCGCTACAGAGATGCGACCCGTTACTGCGTTGATGGCCAGATCGTTGTCTGTGTTGCCACTAACGATGCTGTAGCGTACAACACCGTTCGTGCCCTCGTCCACGTCAGCTGCTACGACCTGTACCAGCTCCGTGCCAACTGCGACATCCTCGAGAACTGAGACGTCATACGACACAGGTCCAAACACGGGATTGTTGTCATTTCTATCCAACAGGTTAATCGTGAGATCCAATGACGCAGACATCGGTGGCCTTCCTTTATCGGTAGCAGTAACTGTAACGACGTAACTTGGCGTTGCCTCCCTGTCCAGATCTCCGTTCACCCTCAACTGTCCGGTCACGGAGTCGAGCACGAACTTGTTCCCCGGTACGGACGCCATGGAATATTCCACGTAGCTGTTGCGTTCTTCGTCGGGGTCCTCGGCCCTGATCGTCATGACGACGGTGTTGACGGGGCTGTTCTCGTAAACGGACGTTACGTTTGGCGTGACGAACCTGGGAGGGTTGTCGTTGATGTCGTTCACGATGATTTCGACCTGAGCTGTGCTGGATAACCGCATGTAGGCAGGAATGGCGCGGTCTGTTGCCATGACTACCAGATTGTACAGGTAGTTCTGCTCCCGATCAAGAGCTGCAGCTGTTACGATCGTGCCGTCTGATTGGATGCTGAACTGATCGTTGGGGTCACCTGACACAATGCTGTAGTCGATCTCTGCATTCAGTCCTAAAAATGAAAAAATAACAAAAACATGAAAAAAAACAATGTTGAAACTTTCTATATATTGTAAAATGTAAAGTTTTAACTCAAATTTCTCGAAAATCTTTTGTTCTCATGTTCCAGCCCTAATTGTGACACTTACTCTTACTTAATACAATATGTTTATTCGCAATTCAAATTAGGTAAGGTGGAGCCTTTTCGACTATCATTTCTATAATGTACATGTAACCAAATTTTCCTCCCCCCTCCCCCCAAAAATGTCATCATGTCTGTCTTAATTAAAATTCTTTTTATCCTGTGTTAAAAAATGCGCTAATCAGAAAGCACCCTTGTCACACACACCTGCTATATTACCCACTTCATACATTGTACATGCACTCAGACTCCCAAAGATAGCCTCAAATTAATTGCCAATCTCCGACAAAATTAAATCTGAATGGCATCCTGCAATTCCCCTCTAGTACAAGACAAAGTGGATTGCCATTTCCATTATGGCAGCCGATGAAATGTCGGGCACTTCTTTTCCCCAAATCAGTTCTGTAAATTATACATTACGACCCAATCCTGGCCAAATTTGGGTGTCTGTGACTGAGTAGATTGGCTACAAAAAGCCATCACCAACTCTATTCTTGTAGTAATGAAATGCAGACCCTCTAAATGTATGCATGAGTTCATGCATTTTATATTCATAGAGGGTGTAGCAATCAAGGAAATGTTTCTATCAAGGGCAATTTAACACTGCGACAAGGTCTAACAGTAAAATTGAATGGCCGACAGGGAAGACAACCTATCTTACGTTAATATCAAACCGTGCATGGACGGATGAAACATCTAATTAACGACTCCATTCTCGGATCCATTACAGATAGGGGATGAAAATGAAAACTGGGTCAAAGGTGATCTGATGGATTCTCCCTTTCTGTCAACCAATCGTGAGTGCCGTAATTGAATGTTACCCGAAGCTTTTAAAACCGTAAGTGGTGTTCGGTAATTCATATCATACTGCTGGGGGATAGGATTTCTTCTTTTTTGTTGAGAAAAAGGTTTCTCTTTCAAATTGCTTTAGACCGTCTTCTTAAATTTTGCAGATGCAGACTAGCATCCAATATGAACTCCTTAGCCTACAGTGATATAGTTTTTTCTCCATTTCACACATAAGGAACTGTAGAACTACACTGATATGGGCTGTGAATACATCATCATGCAGCTCGCGTATTGTCCCCAATTCCTCCTCCGTGGCTATTTACATGGCTCTCGGTAACTGGACCGAAGGAAAAGCCATTGATTCCAGCCCAACGTCTGATTGCAAAAGGGATCCTCTGATTGCAGAAGAGCGATTGTTCCAAAGAAAGGCAATACGAGACAAAGACTGGACAAAAGGGATACAGTTGCCAACCCAGATGGTTCCGTCACACTTCCGCGCTTTCCAAATGGTTTTCCTGCAAGCATGAGCCGCCATCATCAGAGATATAGCGCCGTTTCATTGTACTGTGTTTGGATTGAACAACCGGCCTAAATTGTTCTCTGGCAGCCTTCCATTGCAATCATGAAAACGGAAGAAAAGATTTATGGACTTCTTTTCCCACTTGGATGACTTGGGTGGGGAAAATCGTTTTGGGATGGGTACATACAGCATGCATGAGAAATTGTTATCAGAAACAGGCAGCTTTATGTTGTACTGTGTTCCAAAAGGGAAACTATTATGCTAAAAAGCTGTTCTAAAACTGACAGATTTTTTTGCAGTTTATCAACATAAGAGATGAGACTGATAGCTTCATTATGCTGGAAAACAAAATTAACAAATGTACCAATGATTAAAATTAAGCACAGCTGTTAATCATATGTGTAATGAAAATATCAGAATTATAATACTTGTGCTTAGTAATTTAGATTGCATGTATCACAATAGAGCATAATTTCATTTTTTAAGGTGCATATTACAGTTTCATAATATCAGAATTTACTTTCATTGTCATGTTATTGGAACAAATGTACTAATTAAAAACGATGATTACATATTATGAAGATTGCATGTATAACAATAGGGCAGACTTTTGTTTCAAAGCTGCATTTTTACATTTCAACAGCCCACCTGTCCTAGGCAGTTGTGTTAAAAGAATGCTTTCTGTAAATTGGCTTTTAACCAAATATAGCCTTCTGGGATTGGTCAATTTCTACCTGTCAATCACACAGGGAGGAAGAACAGAAAAGGTAGAGCTGCAAAGTGGTTGGTGGCTTGACGGAATGCGAGAAAAATGTTACGGCATTCTTTGATACTATTTCTACAACAGCTTTCGCTGTAAGGTTTGTTGTGCAATGTTTCTGGATAAGACATTGTCGAAATGTAGGTCGCTTATAATCTAAACAGAAATAAACACGTGCTGCCGTCTCGGTGGACGTAAGTTTTCAAAATATTTTAGCCCGAAGGAGTGGGGAGGAATTTGGGTACACAGACTCTATTTGTGGCTGCTGTTGTGTGGGTCTTTGTGAGTCTTTCATTACGGCATTTTCGTAACCTATAATTTAAGTTGTTCAGCAGTTAGGCTACCAGTGAAATGCTTTGTTTATATTTTGGCTCTCTCCTTGTTTCTAAACAAAGACTACAAAATTATATCTTTCGACATCTAGATGATAGGGAAGGTGAGGTACACTTCAAGGTGGTAAGAAAATCTCAGGTGGCAAGGTGGCCTTGTTGATGTAGGATCTAAAGGTTCTGGGTTCGAATCCCTAGCATGGTCCAATGTTGTGCCCTTGGGGATGGCACTTTACACCTATTTCCTCACTTGACCCAGGTACCTAGCTTGGGATAGAGACATCCTCTGAGATGGGACATAAAACGATACACCTTGAGCACATTTAAGATCCCATACTTATCAAAAAGGGAGGGTTTCCCAACTTGAGCAAAATGATGATACAGACAACATCATACCTTCGTCCCTGTCTGTTGCAGTGACAGTGAGAATACTGGTTCCAGTGGGTACATCTTCTGAGATATCATCGGCGGTGTAGCGATTGGGGCCGAACACGGGAGGGTTGTCGTTCAGGTCCTTCACGTTGACGTAGACGGTGACCGAGCTGGCGCGCCCGCCCCCGTCCTGGGCCTGTACCGTCAGCACGTAATGCTGCGTCTGCTCGTAGTCGAGCGGCCGTCTGAGGATGATGACTCCTACAGGGGGAGATCACAGCACATATACAGTGTCAGCATCTTCAACTTCAACAGTGCTATTCTACAGTAAAGTAAAGTAAAACCAACGTGAACATTTCAATATTCACAGTAAGTATTTTTGCACACGTACCAGTCTTAGGAGTGATATCGAACATTCCCTGGTTCTCGTCCGTGATGGAGTATGTGATGTCTGCATTGTTTCCTTCGTCTGCGTCTGTAGCGGACACGAAGTTCACCTCCGAGTTCACTGCAGCGTCCTCCCTGATGTCAAACGAGTACACGGAGCGGAGGAACTGTGGTGCGTTGTCATTGACATCGGTAAGCGCGATGTTGACGTCTATCGTGGATGCCTGCTGTCCGTCGCTTGCTTGTACTGTGATGGAGTGAGTGGGTGACTGTTCGCGGTTTAGCGGTCCCTTCGTTCGGATCTCTCCCGTGTCGGAATCCACGCGGAACTGGTTGCTGTCCCCGGCAATGATGCTGTAGAGGACGACGGCGTTGCTTCCGACGTCTCGATCGTTGGCGACCACCGTGGTGACCAGTCCTCCGCTTGCGAGGTCTTCGGGTACGCTGATATCGCGGTAGTCGGTGTCGAACAACGGCGCGTTGTCGTTTTCATCCTCAAGAGTGATGGTGACCTGTACAAAACAGAGAAGATGGAAACTTTAGTTAACAAGATCTTCTAATTGTTATTTAATCAGTTTAATCAACTTGGACACCTGTCACTTGGGCCAACACATAACATAAAATCATAAAACTCGTTCATACTTTATACTTCATACTCGTTCCAAGATATTCAAGCTCCACCCCACCCCACGCCAAAATAAAATATAAACCCCTAGGTCTAGCTTTATTTTGGCACCTGATGACTGGCGCATATCTGACTCAAAACCTTATTCAAAACTATCTAAAGAATTATCCCTATAGTATTCCATGACCTCACACTACCAGCCTCCTCCCACCTGTTACACTCTGGTTTTCCCCTGGGATCGCAGCAGTCCCTATTTATTTTCCTAGCCTGCCTCCAGTCCACTCCCATGACTGTGTTTAGGCTGGGCCTTGCAGCTTGCTTAGTAACAGAGTAGTCATAAGAATAACATATCTGGCTAAATGTCCACTGTAATGGTTCCCATGTGCAAAAACGAATTTCGCAGATATACATTCCAACTCAAATTTCCCATAGCTTCAGATGTTCCAAAGCTTGCTCTGTGAGTTTGAACAAAAACAAATTCAACCGCTTCTATAATGGCTTCCATGTTAAAACATATAACATTTACAGATATTTTTCTTTACTGGACCTTCCCAGTAGTTTTGGTGCTTATTATGCTAGAAGACTATTAACCCCCCCCCTCCCTAAAGGGAGAGGCATTACCTAAATGTTTTAGAAAGTCTCGCTTGTGTTTTTCTAGGTTATCAATGCTTTTTGTCAAATTCACACTCCTAAATAAGGCTCTGAGGATAATCCCTGTAAGCTGGCGAGATAATGGCAAGCTAAGCTCCCCAAGCTGCTACATTTGCAGTGCCAGTTTGAAAATAGGTTGGTACAGTCTGGCACTGTGGTCTACAGCAGAGAACAAGACGTAATCACTGAAAATTTCCACATACACCAGTACACTGGTTAGACCACTACAGCTTACAACATACTGTATATTATAGCTATGCCCCTGTCACACATAGCCAACCATGGCCTCCCAACCTTCCCCAGACTATGGTTGGGAGCTATAGTTGTGAGCAAGGTCATCTGTGGTTGGGAGTTGGCCGGCGAGGTCGGCTTTGGTACTAGACTTTAAAGATCGTCTGCGTCAACTGTCTATGAATTTTAGTCCGAAGTCGTCTGGAAAGTCAAATTCTGCTTGGATGCAATCAAGGGGGGGAAACTGGAACTAGAATATTTATATGGGATGGATTCCAGGCTAATCCCAACCTACTACTGTCAGGAGTGGTCAGGAGCAAAGTCGTGGGAAGGTTCAGAATGTATGCTGTAGCTTATATTGTGTGTGTAGTGGCTAACAATCCTGCATATGAATCACAGTCAAGATCTGAATCCAGAATAATCCAGAATAATGCAGAATAATCCAGAATACCAGTTGGTCTTCTGAACGAACATTGGTATGCTACGAAACGGTGAGATCGCTTACAACTTGTGCCACAGCACGTAAAAAACGGAGCAATATCTATTAAGCCCTACCAACAGCAACACCACCTATCTGTCATACTGAGAAGTATTCATCGACCCAGGAGTACAAACCCTCCATAGCTAAACCACATTTTACCGACTGACCCTGCCACGACCCTAAGCGAAACCCTGGCTCGAGCAATTTACTGTCAAACCTTCTTTCATCATGGGGAGCCACCTGGAGGTAGATCTTGCTTGACAGTTTGGGGATGAGGGAAAATTAGAAGTGCTTCCCTACAACCTTGTCAGCTACGATTTATGTCCAGCCATGGATGGAATGCAATATATGTTTGTGCACATGTGTGGGATGTTTTTTTTTTAAACAAGCCACCACCCCCCACCCCCATCTAGTGGTAAATCCCCAAATCATTGGTCAGTTTGAAATTGAAAGTCATTTCATGTTGGCAGTTGACATTTCAAATTTCCACAGCATGTACTTCCATGATGACTACCCCCATCGCAAAGTGGACTGCTCCAGTAACCCTGCTCCTAACTTATCCATCACAAACTTCTTGTTCCTGTTATAAGACCATATTAAACCACATAAATCCATAGAAAGTGTTTTTTCTGAAATAATAAAGGTCTCCCACCAAGAGATGTGAGCTCCCGTCATTCCATCGATGACCCCGTGACCTCAAATCTTATCGTCTCATGCAGGGTCCGCAGCGTATGTAAATCCCGTTATGGGAACTTCTGTTTGAATTTTTTCCCTTTCAGTCTGATTTCGCGCTTGTACCTTGTCTTAAAAGGATTGCCAACTGGCAATTTAATTGCGAATCAAAGTACATTCAATGAATTTCGTTTACTCTAATCGGATTTCAAGCTAAACTCAATTTACGTGATAATGAGTCAAATATCAAAATGAAAATTAAGGCCCCAAACCCCAGTATTTTGTTTATGTGGTAATACATGTTTTACAAGCAGTTGTAAGACTTAGAGCTTTAGGTAGTGAAGGGGTCGAGCAATTCTTTTCTAAAAAAATTTTTTTAATGCTTTAGCTACCAGGCAATAATAATAAAAGCATGCAAGGGTTGGCAGCCGATACCAAAGTAAATTAAATTTGACGACTTAAATGGACTTTCACATGACGTTATTGCTATGACAACCATATATTATGATATACACATTCTAGATCTAAGTAACCAACAAAGGACAAGAATCCTTCAGCGTAGGTTTCACTATGGGTACCGTGGCACGAATAGTTCAAAATGGTTCAAATCATTAGTAACTATTAACACCGTGTTCACCCAGTTTAATTAGATTGTACAACACATACAATAGCACTTAAGACTCAACATGAATTTCTCACTAGGATCTGGAAAACAAGAGGCTTAACAGGGATTGAAATACCGCAGGTACGACGCACTTAAAACACAGTTGGTACCCATTAGAGACTTGCGGGGCTCGAAGTACTTTTTCTGCATACCTGCACTGCATTGGAAATTACCTGCACCAGACAAATTTTACCTGCACCACCCAGAATTTAGGAAGTATGGATCATACTAAAATCTGTTGCCATTATTTCTTTTACATTTCATAGGTGGCAACAGTCAATGAAGCAAAGAAAAATCCACATACAGTGATACACCTTCATGTAAACCCAGTACATGGATCAGTGCAGGTTAGGTGCAGGTAGACATCAGAAATGCCTGACGGACATACAGCTCCAATTTTACCTGCACTAACCTGCATATGCAGGTGGGATTTCAGCCCTGACTTGCTAGCTAGCTTATTACAATTTACATGTAGACAAATAAGTACAAGTAGAATCGAGAGAACATTTTTCACTCTTCTGCCTATCGGAACGGCAATCCCTTGCAACAATTTCTTTGCTGACACAACCAAAACTTCTTAGGTACACATAGATTTAAAACTTACTTCCACCTTAATGTACTTTTAAGTCTGTTTATACACTTCATATCAAAATTGCCCTTCAATCTTTGACATTACCAATATACCCCAGTGTAGTGTATTGCATGGATTATATTAACGACATTCTTCCATCAGCTTTTACAGTAAGCAATCCATTTCGAGCTCTTCCTTTCATTTCTAACTGAGTGAGTAATTGAGTAGGTTGGTGAAATTTACAGGGTATGAATTGTGGCACCATTTTGGGGCCTTTCCACAGTGAGGGCTTCAGGGTAATAAATCTGGGATGCCAATTTACGGATTCAATTTCACAGGGCAAGGCAGAACACAAATCAGTAACTGTTACTATATCTGCACCCCGTGTGCTTTACTGAAAAAATATCAATTTTTGGCAAAAAAAAAACACTGCGTAGAATTTTGTAAGCTTGACAGAAGGAACATACATTGTAGCAGGAATTGTCTGTACATGGAATAATTCTCAAAAAAATGATCATGAATAAAACAATCAGTATTACTACAGGTTGGCTAGAAAAATGCATATAAACAGTTACAGTTACCTAAAATTGGCACCAACTTTCTGAAGCAAATCTCAGAAACATGTTTTTTTTAAGATAGTACATAGATCTATCTGACTGTCCAGGTTTCTTTAAAATGTGTTATTGCCCTTTGCCCCATATTCACTGGTAATTTCTTTGTTTCTGACTTATGTCAAAAGAATTGTCTGTACCAGGCAGTGCTGGCACCCTTAAGACTAACTTCACGGTACTTACACCTAGCTATAACTGCTCTGGAGAATACGGTGGACAATAACTCTAAAGCTAACCATCATCCCTAGTCAATACATCCCGTAGCTTGTCTTTAATAAAATGGTCTTACAATACAAGGAAGGATACAATGTTTTTTTGACCCTATTGGTGAACCAATAGTCTGAGAACACACGACACAGAGAGATTGTGTCAATTCTAATTCAAATTCAGAATTTGTACTGTCAACATTTGCATACTGATGATGAGAAGAGATTATGAACTGTCAAACTGATTTAAGATAGACTGGCTTAAAAGTATCCCTGTTTAACACTTCCCGTCACAACTGCTTTGTTTACCCTACAAAACATCTTCTTGTATAGCCTTAAAGTTTTACACTCTTTGAAATAGATTTTATCCAAATTATTTCCATTTCATTAAATCATGAAGTCTACCTTGGCCGATGACTCGTCCAAGCAAAAGGATTACTTTTGTGAACAAGTTGCTCGATGCTTAATTTGATACCATCTTGGACAGCAACAGAAATCCTCAAAAGAAGAGGATTGACCCCTCCTTACTCCTCCCCTGAAGGTGTAAAGATATCTAATAAATCAGGAGGGCTGTCCTTTCAGTGGCAGATTCCCCCTCGGGCAGTTCTCCACAGGTGTCTGATCCTGGGAACTCACCTGGGATACTGTAAGTTCAGTTATTTTTCCGGGGACTTCATTTCACCATCGGAGGTTTTCGCTGTGTTTTAAGTTCGTGGTTGAAACAATTCTAAAGTACAGTTGTAACACAAGAGAAAATGTGCAGATGTGTCACGAATTTCCTGTTACTAGTGTTAGAGAGGTTATTACTAAAATAAACCCGCTGCAAGTATTACATGATTCACAGTAATTTATAAAGACCAAAACATTGTGAACCTATGACAGAATATCTCCAGAAATGTATAAGTTATGACAAAACCAAAGATACCATAAGATGAAGAAAAGCATTCTCTGTCAAATAACATGTCAGTACTCTAACTCTAAGTACAGCATTATTCAGCAACAAGGTAAACTGTATAGGGTTTTAACATGGTATCCTTGAAGGTTGAAAAAAGTATTTTTTTTGTAATAGATTTGGCATGGAAGACCAGAACTAAGCCAATTGGTACATTGTACTTCCTGACAAAATTAAATGATCTCATTTAGATCATGACAGCAAGGGATTAAAAGGGATTATGGACAGATTATCCACTCACAGCTAATTTCTAGCGCCAGCTGGAGCTTAATTTCAGAGAATTATGACAACTGTAGATTTTAATCCACATAGATGCAACCTGTTATTATTTCGTTTCAAACTGTGAGAACTTCGCTTGTTCGAGAGCAGCTCACGAAAGACCGACAAAGAATTAGCAGAAAAAGAAGCATAATTTGTCTGTTTAACTACATTGTAACTACTGATCACTGAGGTAGAAACTTGTGCATTCAGGAACTGAAAAGCTGACAAGCTGTCTAAATGGAAATCACTGGTCTGGAAACAAGCTAAAAGAAAAAATTCCATGACAATTACTTTTTTTTTTCAAATATATACTGTACTAGTGTAGGGGTTTGAAGTCACTTCATAATCAAAGAAAAACTGAGACTATGTGTTCATGTTACATAAAGGTGCAACTTTTATTTGCCCCCCTACCCTCTTTCCAGCCTCTTTCTTCTATGCAAAGTGCACTGTGGTTTTCAAATGGCATGGACAGACATACTTAACTCCAGGGGAAAGGCATTGGAGAGGAAAGTTGACAAGCTCTTCCCATGCAAGCCCTACAAAGTGAAATCTGCCCCAAGTAAACTGCAAAGGTCCTCCAGCAAATAGCCACCACTCCGACCGAACAATACGCTGTCCTCAAACCCTTTCACAACATTGCCAGGGAAACCTGCCGCTTTCCCGAAACGTTCTGTTTACGTGCTTTAGCGCAAGCTATGACAAATGCTCTCCATAACCCTGGTACTAAGAGAGATCATCAATTTGCAGGGAACCTTAACAATATTTTCTATAGGGATATGATGTCGGTAAGGCTTGTAGCCCCCCTCCCTCAATTGTCTGTTTCTCTCTGATCTTTCGACAGATGGTTGTATATCTTGTACTGCTGTCAGCTAACCTCTGCACCCAATGTTTTGACGGCTTCTTTTGAAATCTTTGAATTATTGAAACGCCAAAGGCAACATATTTGCTTCAGGTAATTAAATTGGGCTTTAACATGTACTAGTATGATAGCCTGGGTACCATCCTGGTTAGTTTACGTCCGCTCCCACAGTCGCTATCGACCTTGGTCGATAGCGACTGTGGGAGCGGACGTAAACTAACCAGGATGGTACCCAGGCTACTAGTATGATGCCATTCTATCCAAACTCAAATCTTTTTATTTTTTTCGCACAACTCTCCTTTCTAGTTTTTCACAGAAGAAACATTCATGATCACAAAGGCCCTTTGAACCTTCAAGCCAAGGTTTTATTCTAAATCAAAACTTTGGATATGTGAGTCAATATTACACACAAACATGTACCTTGCAATTTACCATGATGACATTTTTACCATCACGTATTTACATTTAATATTGAATATTACATTATAGTTACAGAGTGTGCACCCTTGCTTTACCCAAATCATTATGCACGGGTAGCAGACCTTAATAGCTCTTTACAGAAGCTAACGAGGTATCATAGGTCACCTAGATAATTTTAATTACGCCCAAAAATGTAGAAAATGTGTACAAAAGCCTAACCTAACACTGTGATAAAGAAGGACAAACAACAAAGGACATCTGTAATAAACCAAGGAGGTTTACAAACACAGCTTTTCATTGGTCTGAAAAACCCACGTCAAGTCACGTTTTATTACGCTTTCATCTGAAGTCGTGTGTGTGCATAGGTTTTGACGAATGTGGCATGCGCTCTGTCACCAAGTGACGTCATGTTCTGACATTTCTGTTATCAAAACTCCCGCTTGAAGAACACACTTGCAAATATGTCCCCCCCCTCCTGGTATTTGAGTACACTCTCCGCAGCCTGACAGGCAAAGTTAGCCTGTTTTCAAGAAGAGCACGCAGGTAAACAAACTCCCTGATACTGAATACAGTAGGAAAACAAGCCATAACATACCTGAGTATAGAAACCTGATATACCCCATATAACCCTCTTTGGGTGTTGTGTTCTAACATCTCATTGGCTGGCTGAAAATCTAACCCCTTTCAAAAGACTTGGAGTGAGAAAACAAATACACCCTGAATAGGCAGCAAGGGGGGGAGAGAATGTCGCGAGGAAGATTTGGTTTCGTCAGACCTACATATCTGACAAATTCTTACAATGTTGTAACGATGGCGTAAGACGTGTGAAAAGCAAACTCCGTTAAGATTTTCGCTGTTGGGCCTCCGCAGGTGGACTCCGTAATCTGTTTGTGATGTCCGCCAATCGAGAAACGTCGTGATAATCCGTGCATTCCTCCCCCCGTGGCAACATTTTAAGCCGGGATCAGCTTTCCGCCATTGTTTGTGTCGGGAAAGCCTCGGCAACAATGCCGCCCTCTCGGAATGGCAACATCCGCAAGATTATCTATTTTGTCCACAACTTTTCTCCCGATTTTCGCTGGTACACTGTCACAACAGAACGCACGATGAGCCACGACACATGTCCCTAACAGGCCATCACTAACAATAACGCTATCAGCTGAAACCAGCACCCAAATGTGCGTACAACAATGAGCTTAGATAAAATCTCTGGTTAATGAGCTACCTGCAATAAATGCCCCTTCTTCCAGTGAGAAAGTGTTATATAAACAGCTGTACAAAGCTGTTTCTATAGACTCAGCACCAGTCTGTATGTTCTAGGGCATAGCTACATGTATAGGAACCTTGACTCATGGATTCACAACAACGTAGTGCAACATATACACATTTCACTTTAGTTTTTATCTTTGTCATCTCACAAACTTCACAGCAACTAAGATACAGTATTGTTATAGATTTGGGTCCTTTCGTGAAGAACTTGTATTGAACAAAATTGCCATTAATGCACTTCTAACCCTTATCGTGTCAAAGCTTTATAAAACCAAACCTTATGTCATGTCTCTTCAATCTCCTCCTTAAGATTTTTAGGTGCAAACCTTCAGACTTGTCTGCTGATTTAATACTGATCTAAGGAACTAAAAACCTCAGAAGACATGTGCTTCCTTTATTCTTGTCTGGAAGACGCCTTGGAAAAATGTTATCAGCTCAAGAACCAGACACCGACTATCCAGTGGCCCACCGAAAATCGAATATTCCTCATGGATGCCTCAAGGATATTGATGTCCGCATTCCAGCCTAATATGTTAAGCCGTTGCCGTGGCAACGCTTGCTTTGAAGTGCGAAAATTCCCTGCATTTCCCTGATAACAGCATGTTCCGACAAGCTGGGAGAATCTTGAAGTGATAAGTATTTTTGTGAGTCATATACAGCTGGATATACTGTCAAACAAAGCTTTTGTGAATACTTATCTGTAAGAACTTTCTTGATCTAAGGTAAAGCACAAGAACAGACTCTTTCTTCCAGTAAAGCAAAGAAAGACTTAAAGACACCTCGAGGCTGAGCCTAAGCAAATCACACCTGGACTGGACAGGTGAACTTTGGCACAGGTAAAGTAGCCATTTTTATGGTGCAATTTAACCGTCCAAGATCGATGGCTAGGGACCACAGAAATGACAAATATTCATTACTTTGAACAGTCAGGCACACAAGAAAAATAAAGCTCTTATGTTCAAACTGAAGTGACTGTCTTGCCTCTATTGCATTTTAGATACAAGTAGACAAATTTTACATTTGCATATGCAGTGAATTTCCCAGTTCCTGTACATAACCTCTGGTCAAAGCAGCCTCAGTGAATGGTGCCACTGCAGCAGTGCTAGCCAATACAAAAACAGGGCACAGCCAGAAGATCCTTTCAAAAGGCCGGGTCACACAAACCGGGCTTACGAACCAAAACATCGCTTCATGTTTGTACCGTCCCAGGTCTCGCTAAATGTCCCAAATCCCCCGCACAAACGCGAGGCACGTTTAGCATTCCCGGTCCAGCGCTGGAATCTTTATTGCATGCGTGTCAGGCATTAAAGAATAATTGCAAGGGGCATGCTCGGGATATTTCGGTGGCGGCAGACGTTATATCGGGCACCGCTTGGTCGTCTCAGCAATGTGCAACATCAATTTCAAGGCTATTAGGATACAAGCAACTTAATAGTTTACATCGCCTGGCCATTACTGGTCATAGGAACAAGATCCTGCTGCAGGATATATATTATGATATAATCATTTTTGATGAAAACCAAACCTAACAATAAGACTTCATTAGATTATTTGCTAACTTCATTTTTTTTGCTAAAATTATGTTTCACTACATTTAGCTGGTGTGTTATGCTGAAGGGTGATTATACCAGCTATACAGATATCCTAAGTAGAGAACAAATATACCAAGTTAGCTGTGAATATAACATAGCAAGAACGAGACAATAATAATTATATTAATATGTGATGTTGTCTTTACCAATTATGACAGAAAAACACCTCAAATTTGTGACTTGCAGTTAGAGTTTTTACGCAAGGCAAGCAGTCTAGTCTAGCCCATGGTAGAACTAGAAGGAAGATATTGTATTTTGATAATTGATTTCTCTGTGGTGGTATTTTATGGCATCATAAAAATGTGTCTATGATATATGTACTTGGTAACACGAGATGGCATGTATGCTAAATGGGTATCTCTACCACCACTGCTGTAATAATTGGCCATAATTTACAGCTACTCCTGGCTTACTAGTGTAAATTCAATCTACCCAGTCTTATACCCTAAATCAATTGTTCTGGTGATAACACGCTTTTTACAATAACTTGGCTGGTTTCCAATTTCACAGGGCACACCACTTCACTTCAAGATCATGCCGATATAAATCATTCCTTTATAATAGTTGAATATTTTGTGAATATATTTTGTAAGTTGGCACAATTAATAAGTGGTAGTGTTCATTCCTGAAACGAAAGTTTGAAAAGTTGTAGCAGTTGAAGTTATGCTACAATTTGATATAAAAAAAAAAGCTTTCAATAAATGGTTATAATTGAATGAGCTTTTCTACACTTGTATTCAAATATACAACTTTGCACCACATTTGTTCTGGTTAACTATTAGAAGTAACTCACAGCGGACATCTCTAAGTTGCATCTTTTGAGTCAAGGTGGTCGTCGTTTACGAGGCGTTCTTGTTTACAAAGCATCCTTGACTCTATATTACTTTCTTTATTTCAGCCATAAATCTTTATTGTTTTGGACATACGTTCAGTGACTCAGCAGATATTTCAACTCAAGGTGGTCTGTCTACTTCTAATAGGTCTTAAATCTTGCTTTCTTCACCTTTTCCCTAAGTGTGCATAATACGAACTTCCTATAAATTAGCTGCAAATATCAAGTTACTTTTGCCTTACTGCCAAACAAGTAACTGATCAGAATACAATTTGAATCTTTCGTGAGTTTCTTGCGCTTAAACGTCACATTACGAAGTGACAGTACTTAATTGGCAAGAAGGTAAGATTTCACAAAAAACATAATTTTCACAATCAAAACTTTTGAAGTTTTGTGATCTGAAAATTTCTTCGTTTTCTGCTTCATTTCATACAATCCCCTGCTGAACTTTGCTCTAATCCGAAGTGACAGTCCTCCAACCAAACTGGCAGTTATCCTTTACTAAACACCCACCGGGCATTCGCAGGGTCAAGACTAGTTGCCATCGTAATTTTCCTAATTGCTCGTTACTATGGGCTAACGATGTACATGTGGCGGGGACGTCTGGAAAATTTAAAACAAACGCCATGGCTTGAAGCTGCTGGCAGTAATTTGTAAGTCTTACATAAATCTTCTCCCCTTTGAGATTTTCCAAGGACTTGATGAAGGAATCTTACATTTGGATACACCTGTGTAGTCATTTCTTGTGGTGAGTGTTACATACAAGTTTCAATGTGATTGAGAAACCCACAAAATATCAAGCATATGTCATCTCCAAGTCACCAAGAGGGTTTTTAAATGATTGTGATAATTTTGAATTATTTGCAATAAAAGAATATTATAGTAACTATAGTTCTCAATTTTTCATAAATTTGAAAATGAAAATTTGAATATAATCGAATTCATTTAGATATTTCTGAAACATTTTGAAAGTGAAGGAAATCTATATAGGAAATCTATCTCTGTATAAAGTATATCATTTCATACAAATGTCTATTAAAATCATGTTACAAAGTGCTTAATAACTTTCTAAGCCTCAAAATTAAGTTACAGGGTTTTAAAAGTAAAGAGAAGTACATGTACAATACATGGCCAAAGTGTTCTGCACCAAATGAAATACTAAGCACCACTAATAACAGTTAATGATAGTAACTAACATTTGTCTAATTGTTAGAATGGATAAAAGTAAAATATCTTCCCTGTTCCTTAGCCAACCTGCTATTTATTAAACCCTTTTTCCATGGAGTCTGGAGTAAACCAAGCTCCTGGCTTCAAACATGCTTGTTATTTGGAGGTCAAGTCAGGCAACGTTGCCCTCCCTAAGGATTAGAATAGTTCCTGGTGCCGCCTCCGGAACATGACTAGCCAAGCAACCATCATCACTTCAAGGAAAGAAAGACATAAATTTCAACTGTCAAGATTTTTGTTCTAAGTACTGGTTTAGTATATTGGCCCACAATGAAGTTAATTTAAGCAAATAAACATTTAAATTGCACCTGTAACCATCAGACCATGTACAAGAGGAGTCTGATTTCATTATGGTAAGGCTTGCTTGTTTTATGGTTTTGAAATTCTAGAACTGTGGAATAGAATTGGCCTGGCCCACGGATTGTAAAGTTCAAAGATTCATGGCTCTTGAGGTGTGCGTTTATGTGGGTGGCCAAGGTGAAAGAGGAGACCGAACAAAAATAACTCGTGCTGGATTGGGTGAACCAAACACCCACTTCACACTTCTGTTCTGGTCATCAAATATGGACGAACCGACATTTGAGAATATTCTATAAAATAAACACACCTGCTCAATAATGTTCATACAAATTTCTTAAACATCATACCAAGAAAGATACTGCCCACAAAATGCTGGTATATTTAAGTTACCAGGTGTAACTACTTTGAGACCAGATGTTGCAAGCTTCTTAAAACAGAGTCAGTGACCAAAACAAACTTCTCAACCCTACAGTACGAATGATTCTAACCTCTCACCAGAACTGTTCTAGTGTATACTCTGTACTTTATTAATTTATTACTTTAACTTAAAGTTGAACAGCAGGTGTTGCCACTCCTTTATGCAAAATTAGCGAGGGCAACAATCTTTTGAGCGTTGCACTCTCCATACTACGTCTTATCTCTGATCATCTCCGAGATAGTCAGCTGACTTTGTATGGGGTTAGTCTACCCCTGAAACCTGACCATGAGAGCTAAGTAGACAGTGCACTCGGCCCCAAAACAAGAGCGAACAGGGGGCTACATTATGAAGCGGGCTGCCCGGTTTATTTGCTAAACAGCGGTAGCCGTGGTTGGCATAAGATGAGGTTGCCATTTCATTGCAGGTGACAGTGTTTGAGCACAAGGGGTGTCCCACTTAACTGTGGAGGTGAGAATGTTATGTTGGTGTTAAAACAACGGGGAGCCAAACAGCCGCGAATTTCGATGGATTCCAACAACGGTATGAACAATAACAACGTAATGCTTTATATTCAAAATGTCAGACTGAAATTCCTCTGCTGATGTGGGTGAAAAATAAAAACTTCTTAATCTTTTTAATGACTCACAAAAACAACTGACTACAGTCAAAATGAACGAGTGTGTCAATAGTAGAGCAAAAAAGATATAACCTCAGATTTACCTAAGAAATTCCGCTAAAATTCCTACATATTCAAGTAGTGTTGCTTTGTACTCAAAGTAGTCACGGTGGTAGAAATAGAAAAAAAATGCAGAACAAAGTAAAATTTGAAATGGAATAGAAATATACTTTGGGAATGTCGATCTGGGGTTCAAATATTTGAGTTTCAAAGGTGTGAAATACAGAAGCTATCTCTGAGATAATGTTTCTAAGTACTGTACCTCCACCTGTGCAGATACAGCCTTACCATACAGACAGTATTTTAGTCTCGTGCTTCCACATCACATAAAAGGGAAGCAAGTCCCTGGTGGAACATTACATCACACAAAACCTTTAAAAGGTACCATGCTTTCAGGTAAGAGATGTACAATTTGGTCCAAAGCTAGGTGTTTTTGATCTTAAACTCATCAGCCACAGAGGCACCTTTAACATTTACGTGTACTGTCGGAAAATGTAGGAAAGCGTCCTGATTTGCAAACTTTTGACCACATCTCCAAGACTTTAAGTAGCATGATTACAAACAACGCAAGAAACTCCATACAAAAGTCTTGTCATTAAGGGCCACATTTACAGCTTACCCATAAAAAACACAGCCACAAAGGCATTAATTAGCTCGTAAACGTTCAATAAAAGCAAACCGTGTTAAACGTTCTACTTTTAGAGACAACGGTCAACAGATTTAGGTGGGGTTTTTACCCCCCCACCTGTGAAGACAGGTAACACAGGTGAAACTATGGTGATAAGTATGACCCATCTAAGCCCGCTGCCACACCTGGGTCATTTATCCAGTAGACACATTCCCCACTGTGACACTTCCTACCATGGTGTTTAAGCCCTCGTTCGACAGCTCGCTATGCCGTGTGTTTACTCGAGCATACATGTGTTAGCTACCGAAATATTCCACCAAACGATGTTGGAACACCTCCGTCGGTTTAATTACGGGCCAAACAAGGGGTATTCTTCTCTTATCTTGAGTTAGTATGGTCGGACACTACTGTTCTCGCGCAAACGAACACACGCTTTTGTCCTCGCGTGTATACAGAAGATTCTATGTTGGTTTGCAAACTGGTTCAACTGCTTGAAAGCCTGGAGGAGAACGTCCGAGAGAAGACACCCCCTGCTGGCAAGTGGCAACAGCCTGGAGCTACGAATGCCGAACGAACAAATTGCCTGAGCCAGCATTCATTATCTACCTTGCATCGCGAGCAGACTAGACAAATCCTTGGGTCAAAGACAACACCTCGCTTGTTGACTTGACAGACAAACGAAGAGTACAGACACTAAAGACTTCCTCTAACCATTCATTATAATCCTTATCTATTCTAGCTTATGTTGGATCACACTGCACCCAATTTATAACCATCTGCGATTGCAAGGCTGATAAAACTGCTACTTCCTAATCCATATCTGAGAAGACACTATGGACACAGTAAATAGTGATGGTATCAAGGTAGGATCGTGGTATATAACACAGAATCACAGGAAACGCTATCTGTACATTATACAGGACCACTCAGTATCAAGGATTCTTTCCGGTCAGAAATTCCAGCGGCGCAGACATGATTTGACATACTATAAAGAAACTGTATCCTCAAGACAGCAGGTAGATTGATCAATCACTATTAAAGCACTTTTCTGGACATTTTTGGTGAAGCTAGATAAAATCTGCTGCAACTTTGCCCGTTTCTCAAACACCTGGAAGGAATCCAGTCATCGTGAAAGACAGAAAAACCTTATCTTGCTGTAATCCAGTTATATATTAAAGATTTAAGAATAATACTTCTCACATATGGAAGCCTTCAGGACGGTATTTGCAAAGTAGACACTCAACAATCTTATCTTGCCAGTGATGTACGAATGGCCCTTGCAACAAGACGCTGTTGACAGCAGCATGACTGGCATAGTTGCACACATTTTGCACAGCCAAGCTGATATCCCCTATAACATCAGAACAGACATTACAGCCAATAACCTATCTAATCCAGGTCCTTACTTACATACACTCATCCATATGGATTTAGCATAATAAGGCTACAAGTCAGTCCGCAAGCTTGTTACAGCCAATATGTTTATGTTCGCAAGTATATCTTGTTTTATGTCTACATTTGGGAACAACATTGTATTGAAGGCCTTTTATTCGTTTAGCCTTAAATTCAATTTATTATGAATCATTTACAGAGGTTTTATGTTCACTGTTTTCCCGGACATATACTTTGTCAAGCATACTACGTTTGTTTCAATTGCAAATTTAAAACACTCCAATAGTTCTTTTCCTACCTACCATAAAATAAAGTCCCTGTGAACTTTAAACAATTTACAGTACTTTGCTGTGCAAACAAAGTAATTTGTCATCAAATTCAGCATACTGAAACATCAGTTTACCCTCTACCAATTCTACTTAGTAACAGCATATCTAGTCAACAAAGGGAACTTCATATTTTCTTTAGTCGATGCCGAGCTTCTAATAATAGCTCTGAATAGAGTTCAGTTCTTTACCGCGATCAATATTTAAAAGCAGAGCCACAGAGCTATATAACCATAACCCCACTTTGACCCCAAGCATTACAAAGGCTGCCGCCATACATAGCAATAAATACACAGGCGGCCAGGGTCATAGGGCCTTGCGCAAAGTCATATACAGCATTGTTAGAATGGTTATACATTATTTTAAGCCACACATGTCGGGTGAAAGGGTTAAGATTTAAAGAATTGAGAAACTATACATGTATGTACATGGACAGAAAAACCTAGTATGTAAAGAAAGATTCGTATGACTAATGTCATATCAATACAAGATGATCAGACTTGTTTTTTTTGCTCTTCCCTTATCTTACTTCAGATATAGACAATGAACAAGGATTTTTCGACAAAACTTCTTTTGTCTACGACATACTAAGATGCTCCTAAACCTCCTGAAGACATTACACAAGGTATGGCTAAACAAAAGACGACCAAAGAAGTTTTTTATCTGAGAAACCCAGCAGCCAATTATGACTCAGAAGACCAGTGGGTTCACAAATTACCAGCTTGCCAATCCCTGGGGAAGTTATTACAGAGGGAAGACAAGACACAAATCTCTGAAGATGGAGTGTTTTCTTATCTTTCCTCTTCCAGATATCTAATGGGTCTTAGGTCTGAGCAATTATGTTCCTATTCTTAGGACTGACTAACATAGCGAGACAGGGCCTGGACAGTATTAGTTTTGTTGTTGTTCAATGTAGTCTCACTACCCTGTTCAGGTCTTGAAATACCACCTGCATATGCAGGTTAGTGCGGGTAGAATTCGGGCTGTGCAGGTATTTCTGATGTCTACCTACATTAAATACAAATGTAGTAGGTGTATGTGGATTTGCTGCATTGACTGTTATTACCTATGAGGTATAAAAGAAGTAATGGCAATGGTTTCTGAACATTTTTTTAGTGTGACCCACACTTCCTAGATTTTGAGTGGTGCAGGTAAAATTTGTTTGGTACAGATAATTTTCACTGTTACCTGCACCAGTGCAGGTATGCAGAAAAAAGGATTTTGAGCCCTGCCATTTCACTACTACAGGTTAACCCTCCCCATGCTGAAGACAAAAACTGGTACATTGGTACACCATTAGCAAGAGTAGGGTTAAAGAAAATACCATGGTCTTTTTTCTTGGGGGCCCCCGAAATAGACCACATCTACAGTGCAATCCTAGAAATCCCAATCCAACCTGACCGCACTACAAATCGCTGAGCGTACCTCACCTACAAAACACCCTTGTTTCATCAGATAACAGAACACAGTTTACAGTTGGCATGGCAACCATGTGTGGTAAGCAAAAACCTGTCTGGCTTCTGCCAGCAGGCCCACAAAAAATTTACTAGGATCACCAAAAGGCCTTGAATGGAGGCGGCGTCAGCGAATTAAAACTTGGCACACTAACACATGCCTTTCAAAAGGATTGTACAAATTTATGCTAAGCCCTTCAGGACTTCAGCATACGAGCATTGTGGAATTAGACCCTCCGCAAAGTGCAGTCTAAACAACCAAAGAAAAGAAATTTGTCAGAATCTCAACGGCAACAAACTTCTACAGAATCAAACGTCAAAAAAAAAAAGGTTGGCAAATTATTTCTTTTAATCCCAAAGTACAAAGAAGTACAGGGCTATTCAAATCTATTATACTGATCATAAAAAGTAATACTTTGTACTAACAGTGTCAATGTCAAATATAACATTTTTAATTAGAGTATGTCGTTGTCATTATGTTTTTGGTGTATAAAAGTCTTCAGTGGCCATGAATAGACTTCTGTTCAGCTGTCTTCGCGACCGAAACGTGTAAATAGACTGGGACCAAAATTAGACAACATATTTACATGTGCGAGCCTGACAACAATAGCAATGGCACAGAACTCTTTTCCAGTCCTGTCCTATTCTTAGTACATGTCTAATACTGGGCCTTGACCCTTCTTCAAGCATAGGGAATGAAATAGACTGGACTATCAAGAGAATTGCGAGCAAGCATAATCGTTTCTTCATACCCAACACACTGTTTTAATCAAGACATCACCAGACCAAAGAAGCTGAGATACAACATTATACGTGTTCTTATTGACATGTTTTAAAACTGAAGATAAATTTATTGAATGATAAACGTAACATGAAGTGTTCAAAGAAATAAAGCAAGTCTGAACAACTAGCCAAACCATGAAGATTTTTAAATTTTAAATATTAGAGTATATCTTTTTGCATTGGCATTTTAAAGAGTTATAAATATATCTTCTTGCACAGGCATTTTAACAAATAATATGTCTTCTTGCACAGGCATTTTAACAATTCTTTGACTTGACTTGACTATTAATATATCTTCTTGCACAGGCATTTTAAAGATTTACTATATCTTCTTGCATGGGCATATGAAAGATTTAATATATCTTCTCTCCCAGGCTTGACTGCCTGCCAAGTTTGATACACCAGTGTGCCAGTATTATTACTTCCCCTTCCAGTACACAGGTGACAACAGCATCAGCTGTTGGGATCCTATAATTTCCCAGCTTCCCTGACAGATACCATGCAGAACTTCAAAGCCCACATGGCCTCTTCTTCAAAGAGAAATGCAGGCTTCAGTATGGCAGCCATAAGACAATAGATCTGCCTCCCAAATCCCTGTCAGTTTCATGTTCTCAGGCCTGTCATCCCTTGTATTTTGAGTTGTAAGGATAGAAATTGGTTGTCAGAATATGCTGGGCACAAGTCTTCACATTGGAAAAAATTGAAAGATGACATTTAAAGATGACATTTAGTGATATTCTGTAAAGATAGCTAGCATAACTAAGCAATTTTGTGGTCAAGAATTGGCCTTGAGTATAACATTTTATGTCACAGAATACTGGTAAGGAATTTAGAAAACCTGTATTATATGGTCTCCATACAGGCTAGAGTAAGAGTTTTGTTAATTATTAAAGGAAACCGTCGAATAGATTTAAATTCCCTGCTTTCCATTGGTGAAATGTTATATTTGCAGAAGGAACGTCTCTACAGTACAAAGAGTCTGCTGTTTACTACTGTCCACTATGGTACTTGTTACAGTGACTATCAAGCTACTAAAAAATAGTATACACCACAGGTGTAGGTAGGAAGTATAATTTCAACAAAACAGGACTAAAGAAACTGCGATTGTTCTGTTTCTTTTGAACACAAGTCATTTTGTAACGCTCTATTGCTTCCAAGTGAGGCTTTTTTCGAACCAAGATGGCGGCGGCAAAAGCCAAACAAACTCGTCTTGCCGTCGGGGTAGGGTTCGGTATTCTTATGCAAATGTGGCATTGTGCAAGGCGATCCCCCACCTTTACAAACCAGGCCGGGTGTTTCCTTTCAGAGTGGATTACCTCCTCTCATGACTAAGCATCAAACAGTCATGACTTCAACTAGATCACCTCCCTAGAAATCATAACCAACCCTCTTGAGATGCGGGGACGGGAAGGAAAAGAAGGGGGAGGATTTTAAGACAGGCCTTCTTACGACCTGCGTATACACATCACACCAGAACAACTTCACTACAAAAACACTTCTCGCGACCGTTTGGTAAAATAAGAAGCGCCTTTATGTTTTACCACCACCCATAACAGCATATTTTCCTTATGCGCCGTGAATGTGTGGATGAGGTGACACGTGAAGGGCCCCCCACCCGCCGAGGTATTATTCCGCCAAGGTGTGTCTTCTCATGTCTGAGGTACACATGCCGACACAGGGTCTCAACATTTGCAGACGAAATGTGTTCAACAAAACTCCTCTTCTTCTAAATTCTCAACAAGTCAAAACTGTCTATACTATAAGCAAATTCCTACTAATGTGTATGTTTGTTTACGTCGGTATACATCTGTTGGGTTGTTGTCAAAATAACCTGTACATTGTAGTTGGCCCACTGGGAAAGGCGGGTGCCATAAAGGTGTTTCTTCCATTATTCTGGAGACGAAAGACTTATTGATACACAAAGAAGTCGACCGTGCTACTTAGAAAGTGGTCGGGCGGCTTCTAAAACCATTACAGTCTCGACATGTGGACGCATCAACAGGAAAATTCCACACCTTTTACAGAAAAAATCAGGGGGTGTTGAAACTGCAAACAAAAAGCCACACGTTCACGAAATTGGCCAGACTACAATGAATGTGGGGGAAGAGACAATAATGACTGGAATTAACTGCCAGCAATTTAGGGCTTCCAATCTCTCCAGCTATTCTTCCCCTAGCATTCAGATGCAAAGGTACTTACTCATCTGCCTTTTAGGCTGTCTTATTTACATGCATAAATCACAAGAATGAATACACCTGTGTGATAAACACACATCTGCTTCCCACTCACTTATTAGCCACTATTGATACCCAAATACAGCCATTAAATGTGCCTAAAGCTTGGCCCCTTCAATAAAAGGATATTAGGGTAATGCATGCATACACATGTACTGTCTTGGGTACACAGGTGACACAAGCAATCTACTGATACCAAGATTTTTTAATGGCAAATCACAATTTCAATTGAGATCATAAAAATGATATTATAGAAGATTGGCAATGTAATTTGACAGGCTACTGAATACATTTTTTTCAATAAATACAAATTTGAGCAACACGATTGCAGCAAGTGCCAATAAATAAAAGAAATAGAAATATATGTACATTGTAAAATAATACATACGACATAGAAAATATAATATTAGAAGATGTAACTATGTTACAACTATATAGGACTAATAGAAGGTGTTCGAAAGGTTACAAAGTTTAGATTCATAATTTTCCTTGTTTTTTTAACATAACTCTTTTGCAAGGCTTTACCTAATCTATCCCTAAACTGATTTATCTGTGACTGGTTTGTGTGGAAGTTCTCCAAATGTCCCAGACATGACAAGACTGAGCAGATAGCCTGTCTGCAACTCTTTTCTTGGGATCAGACAAGTCTTGAGACAGTCCAGGCACTACACAACCCCAACCCAGAAGCACCAACACATCACTCTATCAGTTTTCTCTACAGAGAATTCTTCTGTAATGAATTTTCCTCTGGTTGGAGACCTTTGAACAACCATTGAGAGACCAAAATTAGACTCGTATGACCTATGACTTTACAAATTGAGTATGATTCCATGATGTATGATTCAAAAGACAACAAAACACACAAAGAAAAACTTCCAAAATATACTTCTTTAACAATGAAATTTGTCTAAACTATCAATAAGATTTTTGAAAGCTCAATGGTCGCTGCAAGACTTTCACAAGTACAAGCTGCATTTTAATCATGTCAAAGAAGGCAGGATTTGCCTACATAGTTTTCTGGACACTACAGACGTGTATCAAGATACAGTTGCACCTTGAAAAATGCTCAGGGAAGGAGGAATTTTAAGACAAGACAGGCATGACCTCAAAGGTACCAGGGTCACTCGTATGTGTTTTGTTTTCCGGTTTTCTAAACACTGGAAAAACTTGCAAGCTAATCAACACATGGTTTCTAAAATTCATATGAAAACAACCTCTTAATATTGTTCATTAAGGTGTGACCAATCAATTTTAGCTGTCATTCATAATTATATATTTGAAATGAAGAACAGGTTTGGGCTAATATCAATGTCAGTTACTGTTAAACTGATATGACAGGAAATAAGATATGTTTGTAGATATTTCCTCTTCCTAGTAGTCTGTTGTGTACTTTTTGGTTTTCATAACAAAGGTAAACCATGGGACATTTAACTAGCAAAAACTTCTGGAGTTACTGTCACAATAATTTGACATCCTTTGTTCTAGATTAATGTTATCTTTTGGAGTTTCACACTATCTACATTTCTCTAACATTTCTCCCTTCTGAGTTTCTCCCAAGTTGTTAAAAAGAAATCAATCATTATCAAGAAAGGCAAAGAAAGAAACACAAAGACAGACAACTTCTATACCACACAACAAATAGTCATGCAAACAATAGACAGAGAGCAAAGATGCATTTATGTGTACTCCCACGTTTAAGTCATCAACGACTGGGATTACTTTTTTGTCTGCGGAATTTTTGCTAAGCAAAGTCCTTTCCACATCCTTTCTTTGACAGTTTGAGTGGCTCCTGAAAAACACTCACGGAATTGGCAACTGCATTCCTAACTGGAATTGCTGGCTCTTTTCTTCCCACTTTACTAGTCTGCATTTTTTTTTATCGAGCAGGCACTTCACAGCAGTACAGTGGACTCACCACTTCCTAGCTGGAGTGAATTATTGCAATTCCTAATCAGAGTTTGTCAACAAGTGATTAAAAGCTCTCTACTAAATGAGGTGTCACGACAAGGAGGGACTGTGTGATTCACTGGTTTGGTGGCTTTGATCATGGCTGAAAAGTCACGCAGTTGGGATTTTTCCAGACAGTTTGCTTTGAGTTATAACCTAGCTCCTAAACAGACAAAACAGACACCTGTTTGGGCTACTTTCACAAGTAACCATGAAAGTAATCAAACTTAAAACTTTGGGAAAAAATTACCATGCATACTTGTGTACCATACATGTAGTATCAGTCGTGTCTTCCAAGGTAGACTAATATTCTGAATCTGATACCTTTTCTGGGCTATTTTTATACACGACACATGTACTTGTGCATTATGCAACATTTTCTTCAAATGGAACCCAACAGGTTGTCAGAAATAGAAACCACTGCAAACTTTCGTGGCAGTAATAATAACTTTTCTTTCTCCAACTACATCAGCAACTACATACTGTAGTACATGTATCAAACTCATTCAAGAGGAAACGCTGAAACTGATTTATTTCACAGCAATTTTAGATTCTGAAGGCACCCATACATCATGACTCAACCTGTTCCCACCTTCCCAAATGTACCAACAAAAATCTTTTCAACCCGAGTTTCCAGTCCGGTGACTCGCGCGGAGAGGTATGCAGCCCCTTTTTTCCTCAGCCCCCAAACCCGCCAAGCCCTGTCGGCGTCTGTTTGCCGATCTCGACACAAGATGGCAGCTCCCTTTTTTCACGTCGGGCCACTTCAGCCAACGGAACTGCTTTGTTGTGTTCACAGCGTGGCCACGATGGTGCTTCAACGTCCACTTGCCAACGCACCACCTGCTTGGCTCGGGACGGGAAGCAGCTTTACGCTTCCATCGTGAAACAGTGGCAAAAATCCTCTTTCCTCTGACGGCCTGTCTATAATCTTGTCTACTAACACTGCTGAGTGTAATACCCTGGCTGCACAAACAGATCAAACTATTCTTTGTCTTCAAGTCAACATGCTGTTTAGCTTCTTCTAGCTAAACTTCCTATAGTTTTGTTACAGAACATAAAAATTTCCATCCCTAACTTTATTCCTGGTTGCTTTCCTGTCTCGTATGGATGGAGGTTTTCGAGAGATGGTCTTTGTTTTTTCAAACAGGGTGCCTTTCAAAACGAGCTTGTTTGTATGTCGCTAAAACCAGTAGCCATGTTGAAACCCGATGCCAAAACTTCATTAAGGTGCTTACAGACTTTTAAATCGGGTGTAATCAACCGAAACTCAATCAAGAAAAAAAATGCAAAGATGTGGCAGCTGTCTTGGTTGAAATCTTCTCAAGTATTTTCTTTCCAGATACCGTTCCTTCCCGAGACCTTTACAGATAAAAGGAGACACCACTTGAACTGTGATACCTTCCCAATTAGGCAAGAAATGGAAGAGGGTAGCAGGTAAGCCGAACCCTGGCAAATTACAGCCAAGAACTCCGAAACATTTCACATCTCATGGGCAGCCTGGCATGCTATATGCACTACTGCCAGTCAATGTCCGGACAAACATTCCAATGCCACGCCACAACTAAAGGTTTCCTTCACCCTGCAAAATTTTGATGCCCGACCCATGGGCAAGGGTCACTTTGTATGGTAGTGTCCCATGAAAACAGGGTGTAGGAAAACTTCAAAGGTTTGTCCCGACCCCTCCCCGTCCCTCCCCAACACAAAGCAGATTTGTCCTGTTGATGTGAGATGAAAGAGACTGGCAACACCAGGGTCACGGACACATGTCGTGCCCTAAATGGATTCAACAAAAAAAGAGGTCGGAATACTTTTTTCAGTTATAAATGTTTGCATGTTGGTCAAACTAGGTAAAAATTTAGGTCGGCCAACTTCTGTACCTCTTTTTCAATGGTTTTTCGAAACATCGTTTTTCACCGAAACTAACTAAAGAACACTGCTTCATCACTAGACAGCATTTGTACGTAAACGGCTAGTTGCCTAACCTCCTATTTCTAAAACTGACAAACCGTAACTTTTTGTCTACAGATAAAGCCTCAAACATATCCACTTAAACTGAATACAGACCTTTCTGTCCAACAGAATGACAGCCCTCCTAAAAACCCCCACTTCTTTTCACCCAAAACTGTGCCTGATGTCAAGCATGCTCAATCACACACTGAGACATACAATTACAAATTGCAACCTACAAATTGAGCATGGTAGCCTGGACTGCTGTGCCATGATAAGCAATGCAAAAGCACCTTAGGAAGCATGCCTACTCCTGAGTGGGTTTATATCTTCACAATTAACACTACGCATTCCAATACAAATAGCTGGAGAGTCCCACATTTGTAGAAGATGAACATATTACTCACACTTCTTAACCCTACAGGGGATATCTCAAGTAAAGACGTGTCCACAAACTGTCCTGTCGCCAGTATTTAGGGGTAAACACAGCCCTGTACACAACAGATAATCGTCACCATCACAATGCCTGGTATCTCTAGCAGTGGGTAAAGTGCTTGCTGACAACGATTCCTTCCCATCAGGCAGACACTATGCAGGGCAGGATGTTCCCGGCTCCCAGACAAATGCCTTGTAAACTTCCTTGGCCATTAGAGGTGTTGGTGACACAAGCCATGTAGGCTGTCTTAAAACGAGAATTAACAGTACAGCCCGACGCTTTAACTGAAATGGAACAATGGATCCACACCACCGAACTAAAACTACAATACCATGTGTAAGCTTATATTCTGTTGGAAATTTTCAGTAAAATACACCTACTGAAACTCTAAAGTAGAACCCCAAAGTAAAAACTATCAAGTATAAGAAGGTGGTTTCTCACCTGAGTGGATCGGGTCCTTGGCGTAGAGGAAGACTTGTCCACCACGTACACTTCCAACGTGAAAATGTCGTATCCTTCCTCGCGGTCCAACTCCACTCCCGTTGTAATCCGACCTGACGTACGACCAATCGTGAAGTATCTCCCAACGGAATTATCCCCCGAACGAATGCTCGTGATGTAATATTCGATGGTGGCACTGTGGCCGTCCGAATAACTAGCGCGGACTGACGTTACGCTGGTTCCCACGGGTTGGTTCTCGTGCACGATCCCAGAGTAACTGCTCCTAGAGAATGCAGGTCCATTGTTGCTTGTGGAAGCAATGAAGAAAGTAATCTCTGAAGTCGACGACCGCCTCCCAGGGCCCTGGTCTGTTGCACTGACCACGAGGGTGTAGAAGGTTTGGGACGGACTCAGAGCCTGTGCTAGAGTCACTACGCCTGTTGTTCCACCGATATCAAACTGGTTTGTGTTCCCGCTTGTTTCAGTGTACCTGACTTCCCCATTCGTACCCTCGTCTGGGTCTTCTGCGACCACGTTCAACACGACATCTCCCCTAGACGCAGTTGGAGCAATGGCAGCCGCATCTTGGGACACGAACAAGGGATTGTTGTCGTTCACATCCCTGATGATGACGGTTATGACTTTGAAGGCATGCCTTCTCTCCGAAGCAGGGATTGCTTGGTCTGTCGCTCTCACTGTGATGTCAAAAGTGTTAGCAAACTCTCTGTCGATCTCAGCACGAGTAAATACCTCGCCTGACGTGGGATTCACCGCGAACTGGTCCCCTTGCGGAACCTGGCTGGCGATGGAGTACTGAATCTCCCCGTTGCTTCCCGAATCTGGATCGTTTGCTGTTACCGTGGTGATGACAGTGTTCAGCCCGACTCCCTCTGTTATCTGGCGTACCGTGTCGCCCGGTGGGAAGGTTGGCGGGTTGTCGTTTGAATCCAGGACGTCGATTTCAAAGGGGATGACAGTGGAGAGTGGTGGTGTTCCGTGATCCGACGCAGTTATGTTGATACGGTATGAGTTTGTGCTTTCGTAATCCAGAGACTTGGCAAGGTACAGCTTGCCCGTGTAAGAGTCCAGAGTGAAGGTGCCATGAGCATTTCCACCACTGATGCTGTACGTGATTTCACCATTCGATCCAGCGTCTCCGTCAGTGGCGGTCAGAGTTGTGATCAGGTCATTGACTCGTGTGGACTCCAGCACATCAGCTGTTCGCGATGTGGGGGTGAAGACAGGTTCGTTGTCATTCTCGTCGAGAACGGAGATGTTGACACGACACTGGGAACTGAGGGGGTTCTCATCTGCTGAGTCGCGTACGTCAATGACAAGCGAATAGAAGTCTTCGACTTCTCTGTTCAATAGCTGAGCCAACGTGATCTGGCCTGAGCTCGAGTCAATCAGAAACTTGCCTTCGTCGTTCCCTTCAGTGATGGTGTAACGAACGAGGGCGTTGTTTCCGTAGTCCATATCGGAGGCACTAACCCTGACCACCTGCTGGGACCTCTGGGCGTTTTCGGAGATGGACACCTGGTACGTGTCCTGGGCGAAGCGGGGCACGTTGTCGTTGATATCACGGACATTGATCTGGAGGGTTGCCCTGTCTTGCAGCGGAGGGTCACCGCTGTCGGTCACAGCCACTTCCAGAGTAAACGTGCTCAGTCCAGTCCGTTGGATCAGGTCTTCGCGGTCGAACATCCTCAGACTTGTGATGGCACCGGTGGAAGGGTTGATGGCAAAGTCAGACTGCTCCGTGATGAAGGAATACCTCAGCTCGGCGTTGGTCCCAGCATCCCGATCAACGGCTGTAACCATGGCAACCATTGTTTCCGCAGGCACCTCTTCATCCAAGAAGAGATTGTATGTTGCATTAGCAAAGAGCGGGCGGTTGTCATTCTCGTCCAGGATTTCGACTGTGACATTGGCGACGGCAGATTTTGCTTCCACCCCGTTATCCTGTGCTTCAACACTCAACACATACTGGCTTTGTACCTCGCGGTCAAGAGCATTTTTTATGTACAAGTTTCCGTCTGGAAACACGCCAAACCTGTCTCCTGGATTCCCACCGGTAATGGAGTACGATATCAACCCATTCAGCCCAGCATCCTCGTCAGTTGCTGTTACAGAAAAGAACTGGTCGTTGACTGGCCGAGATTCTGGAATTGCAGTCGAATACGAGGAGGAAGAGAAGACAGGGGCATGGTCATTGACGTCGCGGACTGTAACTGTGAGCGTCATGGTGGCAGACTGTGGAGGTAAACCTCTATCTGTCGCCTGAAGCTCGAGGACATACTGGCCAACTTCATAGCTGAGCGCCCCTGCGAGAGAGACGATGCCCGAATCTCCGTTCACTTGGAACTTGTTGCTGGGGTTTGTGATGAGTTCGTATGTTATCTGTGCATTAACGCCGTCATCTGGATCTTGCGCTGCTGCCTCGTAAACTTCTCGGCCAACGGGCCAGTTCTCCACTGCGTCTGCTTGTGCGGAGGCAGTTGGGAAAGATGGTGGGTTGTCGTTCAGGTCTCGAAGGGTCACGTTTACTTGTGTATGCCCAACCACTCGCCCGCCGCTTGCTACCACGGACAGCGTGTACAACGGGTTCTGTTCCCTGTCTACCTCCTTGGCTGTCGAGATCAAGCCTGTCTGGGAGTTGATCCGGAAAATCCCCGCGGGATCACCGGAGAAGATCGAGTAGGTGGCGTTTGCGTTTACATCACGGAATGTTGCACTCACCATTCCGACTGACTTTCCGATTTCCACGTTCTCGAAAATGACAAAGTTGTACCCATCTTGGCTGAACTCTGGTGGGTTGTCTTGTATATCCACAACTGTTACATCGATGGTGGCGGGGGAAGCTGAACTCTGACCTGTGCCGTCGCGTGCTGTGACCTCCAGCTGGTACGAAGCTCGCACTTCCCTGTCCAGCTCGGCTGTCGTGGTGATCTGGCCACTCTGAGGGCTGATCGTAAACTTCCCATCCGGGTTCCCCCTCGTGATCTGGTAGGTCACTCTCCCGTTCGAACCTGCATCTAAATCTGAAGCAGAAACTTGTACAACACTTGTGCCTGAAGGCTGGTTTTCCCTTATGCTTGCATAGTATCTGACTGGGTAGAACACAGGATTGTTGTCGTTTAGGTCTCCAACAATGACATTGACTCTGGCGGCTGATTGTTGTGGAGGGTTGCCACGATCTGAGGCTTGGACCACGAGGGAATAGAGATCTGTCGTCTCACGATCAAAGGTTACGAGAGTGTCGATGCGGCCCGTGTTCGAATTCAGCTGGTAGACACCATTGAACCTGTTTGCTGTCTCGGTATCGAATTCGTAGTAAACCTCTCCATTTGTTCCTTGGTCGTCATCCTGTGCAGTGACTGTGATGACTTCTCGTGGCGCGTTTTGGTTTTCCAGGACTGTGACGTTGTAGACAGTCTCGCTGAAGGTGGGGACGAAGTCGTTCTCATCGATGATAGTGATGGTAAGCTGCGTGTACGCCGTGAACTGGATGGAGATGCCTTGGTCACTCGCTGAGATGTTCAGGACGGCACCATCTGTGACCTCGTGGTCCAGGTCAGCCTGTGTCGTTACCAATCCGGTGTTTGCGTCGATCATAAACCAGCCATGCTCGTTCCCGGATACTATGGCGTACCTAACCTGCGCGTTCAGACCAGAATCGTCATCAGTTGCTGTTACGCCCTGAACATAGCTGCCAATGGGAACTCTTTCACTGAGCGTGGTGTTGTACCTTGTTCTTTCGAACACGGGTGCGTGGTCGTTGATGTCGTTCACGTAGATGATCAAGTTCGCAATAGTTCTACGGGGCGGACTCCCGTGATCAGTCGCCCTCATGGTCAGATTGTACTGATCTGTGATCTCGCGATCCAGCGATCTGGCAACCTTCACAATACTCAGCCCGGGTACGTGTGTCACTTGGAACGTGCCCTGTTCGTTTCCGGAGAGAATTTCCAGATCTACTTCCCCATTGGGCCCCTGATCTGCATCAGTGACGGTAACCAAGGTAACCACTGTATTCACTGCCGCGTCTTCTTCAACCGACGCGAACTGTGCACCAATAGGGAAGTACCTAAATCCAATTGCAGGATCGTGATCATTTTCATCCACCAAATTGATGGTAATGTACGCCCTGCCATATTGTACGGGAGACCCATTATCGTGAGCTTGCACGTTCACGTAATAATTGTTGTTCTCCTCGTAGTCAAGTTCTTGTAACGTCGAGACTACGCCGGTTATGGGGTCAATCTGGAACTTTGTTGCAGGCTCTCCAGAATCTAGCAAGTATGTGATTTCGGCATTTGTGCCTTCATCAATGTCAGTAGCTCTGACAGTTAATACACTGGTACCCACGGGCGCGCTTTCGTTCAGACTAACGATGTACTCGCTCTGGTCGAATATAGGTGGGTTATCGTTCGAGTCTCTTACGCTGATGTTTACTAACAGGTAGCCATAGCGCGGCGGACTTCCGCCATCTTGCGCTGATATGTTCAACTGGTACGAAGACCTGATCTCCCTATCTAAATTTTGATTGGTCTGTAGGTGTAAGAACGACGCTTCTCCGCTTGGATTCGTTGTGACGACCAACTCAAAAGTGTTGTTGGCATTCCCTGAAACAATCCTGTAATTGTCTGTGATGTCGTTTCTACCTATATCTGCGTCTGTCGCAGTATCTAAAATGACCTGTGACCCAGTCCTTGCGCTCTCCGAGAACGAGATTTGTATACTGGGATCAGGGAAAACGGGAGAGTTGTCGTTGATGTCCAGTATGTCTATTCTGACTTCTATGGGGTATGTAGGGACGCTGGAAAGCACTACTAGATCTAGGGAATCATCTGACAAGGCTTCTCTGTCAATCTCCTGTGTTGTACGGATCTCACCGGAGTTGGGATCCAACCTAAATATTCCTGGGTCTTGGTTAAACCTATGTTAGGACAGAAAAGAAACATTTTTGTTACACTTACAGGCTAAATTGGCCAAAATAGGGTATACAAGACAATATAGTGATTTCTGTCTCTAATAAAAACATAATATAAGTACTATGCAAACATGTAATATTCAGTGAATAGTATAGAATACATATGCACAATGTATCAAGAAATACAAACTTTGTTTACATGTTATATCTTGTCTACTTTGCTGTAACAAACTGAACAAAATAGACTTTTCTATGTGCAGAATTAAAGACCTGTTATTATTCAAATCTCTCCTGTTTTGGCTGGAATTAAAATATTTTACTACCTAATGGAGGGTGTCAGATTAGGCACAATAGGTTAATCAACCTGATGTCTTTCTACCCTTTTAATGCTTTTTGGTAAAGAAGGCGTGAAATTCCTTGATCAGAAGCAGGCAAGCTGCATATTTCCAGCATGAAAAAGCTTCTCTGTTCCCTTGTGTTGAAGATGACAGGAAGGCCAGGGCAAATTTGATATAGGATATGCATGTCCAATCTCTTTTCAGCACATATGCACTCCCCTGTCGGCTAAGAATGTGCTGCTAAACTCAGTCTTGTGTGTGGTCAAGTCTACAACAGTCCACCTAACAACTTGGTACAAAGAAAACGATGTCTTAATTCAGCTACATCAGAAATTGAGGATATTTCCGTAAATCAAATTTGTTGCAAATTTAAAAGGGAACCATTTTTTTTACCAGTTTGTGATCACTCGGGCATAGTCAGGAATTCAACTTGCTGGAGTAGGGAAGGAACAATGGATTTCTCAAAGCTTGAGTAGGCCGTTGCTCTATAGATCTAGCAGAATTCTGCACATTTTTCCCATACTAAGTCACAAAAGAAATGTGTAGAAAGTTAAAGCATCTATTGGTGAACTGAAAGGAATACAGAAAGCAGTGTTTTCTTTACTTTGCGAGACGTCAATTTTGAAGTTGCCTCAAACTAGTCAAAGCAGACAAGTTTCCAACTGAGGCAATACACATCCTTACTAGCACAATGGAAAGAAACCAGTTTCACAGATGTAAATATGTAAATAATGACTTGTTGTCTGTGAAATAGCTCAATATTGACCAAGGTCAACACGTCAACACAAAGCTCTAGAACTGAAGTTTTTCAAATCTTGAGAAATTAACACAGTTGAATGTATTACAATCCACCTAATTAACAGAGATACATTATAGTCTACCTATAATGCCTTTTTTAAAGATTTCAATTGATTTTGATGTCACCTTTTTTTAACAGTTTTTAACATCTTTTTGTGATACGGTTTGCACTGAATTGTTAATTTTCTCACCAACTCAAAGAAGCACTATCAAAAAGTGTCAAATTCAAATTTAGAGCTAGTACATTTCACCTTTATGAACAAGTTTATTATGTTTTTTGGTTTGCAAATTTTCTTGCAATCCTGGCCCCAAGCTACAATCAAAATAGAACCTCCCTGTGGCAATAGAGACATTTCTGAGGACCGTGTAAAATTGAAAGGACATGGGGGTAAAATGTGGAGTGTGTTTGCTAGGAGCAAGGCCCTGTTCCTCCTCCTACAAGATAAGATTCGCGCAAACATCGATAATTCTGTCTTGAGGAAAATCTTGAGAAATGTACCTAAGTGTGTAGAAGTGACAGGCCCTGATGTGGGTGGAATTAAACATTTTTCGGTTCATTTGAATGAACCAAGGCGTCTTCAGATCTCACAGCAAACCCCCAAGGCGTCTCATAAATTCTTGGCAATATCTTGGACAGGGAAGAAACATTTAGGAGTATGCCCAATAAAGTTAAGAACGTGAAACTACATCTTATGTTTAAAGCCTGTATTTCCAAATTAGAAGCACAGTTTACGCCCACGATAGGTTGTGATTGAAACCAATGGGTACTAATTTACCTTTTAACCATTTTAGGGGTAACATTTAAAAATTTATAGCCGATGCAGTAGCAAGGACATAAATTTTCAAAACTTCTGAGGTTGTGTTTGCGATGGAAAGTGTGGAGATAGGTGATAATCCTTTACTTACAAACGTACAAACCTGGTAACAAGGTACGAAATGTTTGAGAAGGCGCCTTCTCTCAACACTTGACGATTTGCTGACGATTTTAACTACAAGCTACGAACGTGTACCTCTTGTTTGGAGAGAAATCATTACGTGTAACTTAATCATTTTACTGTTCAACTTAAAATAAAGATTGTGAAGGGCTCGAGGTTTTGACTTTGGAACGTAAAGCTAAATTTGGTTCCGAGGAGGCAAGATATTTGCTCCATGCCGCCGTTGTGTTTGATTTTGAACGCCAGGCCTGTCGGTATCCAAGGAAAGATTTGTGGAGAACTTGCTATGATCTGGAGGGTTATGTGAACGTCTTGAAGACACTAGGACTCACCTGTAAGTAAATCCAGGCTGTGTAGGGATGTTCCCGACGAAGGTACCGGGCGGTTGGCCCTCTTCGAGGGAGAAGGCGACTCGCGCCGAGCTGGCTCGGTCGGACCCCTCCTGGCCCGAGCACAACAGAGCCCGTAAGAGGAACAGTAACGTGAAGTAATAGGGCTTCCAACGTGTCCTAACCCTCGGGGAAGCCATGCTTGTGGTCCCGAGGAGTGGGGACATCCTTCCCGCGGGGGTAGAGGTAAGCCTGGTCGGGCTTGAGCTCACCACCGGGGCTTGGAAACGCGAGCGTTCGGCGAAGCGTGCAGGTCACCGCCGACCATGTTTGGGACGCTCTCCGGGCCAAGGCACAGCGATGCGACGGTAAACAACACAACACACCTCGCTACAACGCCTCCAGGAATTCCTTCTGGTCACCTTTACGGGCCAAAATGTAGTTTTTGGGCCCAAACTGTCCGTCCGGTTGTGTGGTCCTTTTTGTTGCTGGGGTCCGGGTGCAGTGAAATCAGATCTGTCTCCACACAGGAATCAAACACCTTGCACACACCCGACAAAACTCCTTCAAAGTCACGATTTTTACCTCAGAAACGTCCAAAAATACTCAAATCCGAAATCCAGAGTTCTCTCACATGTCCCGAATCCGCCTCAAGTGTCAACAGTGCAGGAAAAATAGTGTATTTTCGCACTTTCTTCGCTCCTTTCTTCTCTTCACCTCACCGTCGGCGGTTGCTGAAATGGACAAACTTGGCTGCCCCTCCACTCCGTGCACTGGGCGGAGTATCAGTCACCGGAGCTGTCAATCAAACAAACAAAGGCCTGTGGGCGGAGCCTAAATGCGTTACTGACATAGTATAAGCCCTGCGCGAAACCAGCTCATTCATTTGTTTGTCTATTCGATCGGTTGATCGATTTTGTTTTCTTTTGTATTGTATGTTCCATATTCCCTGATGCAACGTATGAATACAGTATGCGTTGCCGATAAGCGCTGTACAATGTATCAAAAATACAATCACGAAACGTAGAATAACGTTTTCATATGTCATATTATGAGTCATATGCTTGCAAACTAGTAAATCTAAAATATACCTTTAACAAAACATGTTTAGGCTAATTATAAAAGTAACTATCAATTTCTAGTTTTAGCGAACGTTTTTTTAGAAAATTAAAGTGTTCTCCTGAACACAATGTTGCATAATCCATTCTAGTAAATACTATAATTTTGCATGTGGAGATATTGTCAAATATACCCAGTTAAGAAATACCAGTGCACGTGGCAGATCATATTGTTTAAGAAATAAACCCTTGCATTTCTTCTCTTGGTGCGTTTTGTTGGATGACCTTTCGAAAGCTTCGCCCCAGACATAGGTGTCACGTGACTGCTACCCATGTCAATCACCTGGCGGAAGCCTGAGGCAAAAGGGCCTTCCGTTGCCATGGTTACCACCCGAAGCCGTCTGATAGAGGAGTTAGGCAGAGTTTATACGTGAAACAATGATGTCGGAAATAATTAAAAACTCAACAAAAACCCATTTTCTAACCTTACCCTTTTTCGTTACAAGTAACTGCATAAGACACAACATTACAATGTCACAGAAGGCGGTATTTTTGTCACTTTTTGGTAAAAGCCAGAAATATGTCAAAACGATATCTAATTAATCTATCAGTTTATTTGATGATCATAACAAGGTAGAATATCAAACGTCTATGTATACATTTAGGGCAAATCGTCACTAATTACAGCTGAATGGTCTAATTACAACTCACGCTGAGGGGGGTAGACCTTGCTTTGAAGTCGGCATTTTCACTTTGATGTCTCTTTAGTTCGTAATTACATTAAAGTGTGTAATAGTTCACCTTCCGGACCACTGACTATCTGTTATATCTTTCCCTTTTTTTCTTTCTTTATTTCTTTCTCTCCATTCAAAAAGCGATGCTAAAAAAGTTAGCGGAACGTTGTTATTAAATTTTCCAACTAAGAAAACATAATAGAATTTCCCCTGTTGGTATCGGTACAAAAGAAAACGACGTTTATTAATTCTTACCTTTTTTGTCCTCTTATCATTGCATATTGTAGAACATGATGGTGGTGTTTGGTAGCTTTTGACAAACAACTGCAAATATTTGCAATATCGTGAGGATTAGTATTATTTGCTATTTATTGATTGGTTTATAAGACTGCAGGGTATATGATCGCGGGTATCTCTGAGGGCATCTGCCGGTAATGCTTGTACCAACATGTTGTGTTGTGTTTTTAGAACGATCGACCGTTCAGTAATCCCTGGGAATGTGTGTATGTGTCATTGGCATCGATTGGACAACATTCAAGCTAGGATGGTCTCATACAGCTGTTTAGGTTACTAATCTCCAAGCAGATGTTGGAAAGGAAGAACGGGACGTTTGTTAGGTCAGAGATGGCAAACTTAACGCCTTTACCCAGGGGCCTTTACTCATTCTTTCCGTCCCACAGACACATATAAGCACTGAGGATGTACATCAACCCTGTATTACGAGTATATTGGGAATCACAGTTGAGCACACGCGCGCGCCGCGCACACACACTTTATTTTGAACAAATTAAGAGTTTCATCGGATGTTACCTCGTTTCTCACGTAAGAAACAGTGACTCTGCAAATTCTCAAATTTGTCCAAAGTTCATTTCCAGGTGGCATGGTGGCAACTAAGAATGTGTTAAGTCATGCTGCATAGTGTTTGGTTTGTGGCCTCTCTGTATGTTTTTAAAAATTATTTTAATATCTTAATGTTGTCATTGAATGATTTGCTTTATGTGCGAATAAATAATAAAGAAGTCATACGAGCAACGGCTGAGAAAAATGAGGTTGACAACTCTGGCTGTAAGGCGCTTCCGTGGGGATATGTTGGAAGTTTTTAAGATTCTCAAAGGAAAGGAGGGAATTCACTTGGAGGATCTATTCACACTAGCAAGTAACCCCTATGCCACAAGGGGCCATCATCTCAAATTGGAATTGCCACTTGCTAAGTTGAATATCAGGAAAAAAATTCTTCAGTATCAGAGTTATTCAGGAATGGAACAAGTTGCCACCGGAGACGGTGAATCAGACGACAATAAACGGATTTAAGAGCAGAATCGACGAATACATACAGAAGAAGATGACCATAGGAGCTACTAAGGGCTATCCGCCTTCTTGCTCCTGTTTTGCAGAGACGTAAGTCTCTGCAATTCAGGTAAATTCAGGTAAATAAGCAAACATAATTCCTGCGCCTGCGCATTGACTTTTGTGTGCTCTGTCCGGGCGTGTCCGAGCGTTTATCTCCAAGCAGATGTTGTGAGGCTAAATCGTTACGTTTTCCTAGCTGCCATTTCCTGTAACAAACAGCATTCCTTTTGTATTACAACAGAAACCTTTAAAACCCCTTCACAGAAGGGAAAGGGAACGATTTCATCTCTCCCAATATCTGCTTGGAGATTATAATTTTGTGTGGTCTTCAAACACGTTTATATACCTGTGAGTGTGTGCCAGCGTAACGTCCTGCTAATTTACATACAACTGTCTGTACTGATATAAATCAGCCTACAAAGGCGGCGAGATTGGGTTTCCTGTAGACGTGAACAGGGGGCCAACCTTTCAATAGAGTCGTATTACCCTGGCAGTGGGGACAGGGACCCCCGGAGTCTCACCTCTGACCTCTACCGAGCGCGGAAGAAAGGACAGTCCAACCAATGAAAGTTGTCTGGGGTGGTGTAGCTTTAATCTTCAAGCAGATGTATGGTGTGGTTTTGCAATGTGTATAGCGAGGTCTACAATGACAAAAAAAGACGTACGAAAAGAAGAAAAAAACCACACATCTGCTTGTAGATGGTGTAGTGAGTAGTATACTGTTTAGTGTCGAAGTAATATTTAAGGTCTGGTATGGTTTTAGTGAAGTCGTTTATTTGTACAATTGTTGTGCAATGAAGTCCATTTATTCATTCCAACAGGCTTATTATGGAGACTACAAGTTGAATACAAGAACCTGTTTTTGTTCATCTTAATTCAATTTCAGCTTTGTTGAAGATGTTATTCCATCCATCCCATGATATATTAGATATGGTATGTTCTAACACTGTAGTCGTTTATGAGCCACGCGCCTTTTGCGCGAGTAATAGCATGGTCACATTCGTACGCCTCCAGGGAGGCGTACTAGGGTTGGCGGCCGGAGCTTCTAATGCGTGCGATCTACGTTTGATCAGAAAATCGCCCCCACTGGCCCCCCCAAAAAAGCCGACCGATCCCGGAACGCCGGCAAAGGAGGCTACGATCGTCGCGAGATCGCAAACGGAGTTTAGTCGTGCATGATTTTCTACAAAACTCAACAGTCTTGTTACGGAAAAAGATCATCGATCCTTGTTTAAGATCCTTGTCGGCAGTTGGTTCTGTCATAGCCTGCTTGAACATTTTACGACCACTACATCAAAAGCGTACGGCGACCTACGACGAATGTGACCGCGCCGTAAAATTCATCATCGTCGTCGCCGCTCCCCTCTAGCTCTGTCGACGACGCAGACCACCTCTGCTTTCCACGCTCTTCTGTCCAGCACCTGTCTTCTCACTCCCTCCCAAGTGAAGCCCATCTCACCCCTAGCTATGTTTTCTCACCATAAAATCATCTCCGTAATAAATGAAATGATAAATGAACGAAAGGCGGAGGTTTAAACCTTTGGACTGTCCCTTGTCGACCCGATACGTGAAAAACTCGGGATGGTAAATCTTAAAGGGTGTAACTAAATAACGGCGACTTTAATTCTCAAACAAATCCGAGGCGTTTATCAAATATTAGTTGCCACCCCCGTTCGTGTGCGATGGGGCTAAACAAACTAATCGAGAGGTCATTTAGCACTCGTTAACAGGTGTCTAAAACAATTTTACACCACAATTAAAATAATCTTGTGGAAGGTAAGGTGGGTTACGGTATTCTGAGACTTCAAGATCTGCAGGTGATCGTCGTCTACACATCTTGAGGTGTTCTGACCTCCTTGTGACGAAGTGTGACGGTCACCTGTCGGAGTGTGTGTGCTTTACACACACCTGTGCGTTATGCGGAGTCAGCGGACGGTTTGACGTCCACTCCTGAAAACCGTGTCGCGCAGTCAAACGGCTCTACAGACCGCAACTTTGAGCAAACATCCCGGGGACAGGACGAGTTTGTACCCGAGTCACATTCGTAGGCTGTCGTACGATTTTGGTGTTGTAAAATTTTCAAGCGGGATATGACCCAACTTCTCAACCACCGACAAGGATCTAAGACAGAATTTTTGGTAACAAGACAGCTAGCTGAATTTTGCACGACACATGCACGACTATTTCCCGAATGCCCTCAGTTTCCGATCGTACGACGATCGTGCTACAAATGTGACCCGTCCTTACGACACGATATTTGAGTTAGGGAAGGGGTGGAACATTTACCAGGCCGTATACGTAGCGGTATTTTAACCATACCTACATGAATTATGCATTCATACTGTCAGGTGTGTACTGTCAGAAGGGAGTCATCGTCCGAGAGGTCGAAGCTGAAGCAGGCCTAAATCTCCAAGCAGATGTTGGTGTGGAAGATCACAAAGGTTTCTGACAGCTTAGAGATTGTCCTGCCATATTAACGAATGAATGAATGAATGAATGAAAGACCTTTATTGTACGTTCATGCCGCGACGGGCTAGGTACAGGTCAAGACTTCACAAACACATAACAAAAATATAACAGAAAAGTGGAGACAAAAGATACACTACTTAGTTATACATACATAAGGATCATATAAAGGTACTAAACTAGGCTAATACAAAGGTTTTCTAGTTACTGAGCTAATAATACAGAGTGGTCAACTTCTTCTCGCTTCTTTGTACAATGGTAAATGTGGGAACAGATCATGTTTGTAAACTTCCAATGAGATGTTGGGTTGGGAGACCGTGAAGTGTTTTCCGCCCCGTGAGTTTGTGTTCTTCGACTGTCTGCAGATGTTGGGGTGGTCGGTTGTCGGAAAAGCCCGGCTGTCAGAAAACGTCACCCCAACATCTGCTTGGAGATTATGGTAGGACCAGCCTCCAACCATGGCTTGTTTTTGGCGCCTTTTTAGAACACAAACCGTACCACTTGAGCCAAACATCTGCTTGGAAACCAGTAACATAAGATGATCGCCTCTAGATCGCGCGTGTGGAACGTGTTTCCATGTTTACTGCTTTGTTTACCCAAACATGTTGTCCTGTTTGTTGACAACTTGGCTAATCTCCACCAATTTGCTTCTCGTTGAGCTAGATTTGCTCCACTACTTCAGCTCTTAAGCTGGCCTTGTTTTTGCAAATAAAACAATTAAGTAGAGCAACAAAGGGCGATCAGAATATAAAAGTGTACTTTGATACGACAAAGAAGAACGGTGATTGCAATAAGCATATAGTTTTGATAATGGATTTCTTATCATGCTACCAGGTTACACTACATTGTAGCAATTTTTCTATCGAGCACCAGGCTTGTGTCAGGCTACTGTTAACGTGTAAAGTGGTCTTCAAACAGCCGTATCTATGTAGCCTCGGTAGTCTTTGTTCTTCTGCACTACTGGAGCTTCAAAACAGATTTTGAGGAAAATTGAGTCCGTCGCCTGTCCCCAGACATCGCGTCATCAGCGGGTTCTCGTTCCCATGTTACCATGGCGACGCATACCTGTGTCTTCCGACCGTTTCAGACGACCGTTTGGCGCCTACCTGTGCGAGGAACCGCGAGGCTCAGGTAACGCGTGTCCTGACAAGTCGTCATGGGGTTGGGGAGGCGCAGTCATCTCCGATGAAAGTTTTGAAAGGAATCAAATTAGCTTCTTTTTTTCAGGCTGAAGAACGCAGCCTTTCGTGCCAGGCACGCCGCCTGTATGTATCAAGCAGTGACCTTGGCATAGCCTGTACCAGGTTTCTGGTGCGGCAAATGTACTCCTATTTAGCGGACCAACTCCCCTGGCATGCTATCTGTCTATTTGGCCAATTTCTTCTCTTTCCAGCCGCTTCTGAAGCCTGGTAGAGGTTAACCTTGACATACCGTCCTACGATCCGTCCTGCTTCTCTCACTGGCCAACCGCCAGCCAATCAGATACTCCCCCTCCTATTCTCGGATGGAAAGTTACCAGCCAATCACGTTGACTATTGACCGTAGGCGGCGACGTAATTGGCTGGTATTTTTCGTGAAAGATCTTCCTTCCCAATATCTGCTTGGAGATTAAGACTAAGGTCATGGTCTACACGTCCACGTTCTCATACCCGACATACACGCTACTGGTAGGGGTTACAGGCATTAAGCTACTTTCCAACTATTGGGTATCAAAAATTAGTACACAAACAAAAGCCATTAACATGATAAACAATGCGTAAAGGTTCCGTTTCTTCCCTTTATGCATGCTTTAAGATGTGCTTAAAGATAGAATTTGTGCAGTGAATCCGAACAAGGAGTTTAAACCTCCTTGATCCGAACGACCTTTCCCTACAACTACAAACCTCTGCTTGGAAAACCACAAGGCCCACGACACTAGCAAGTTCAAAAGAACAACACACTTTCATCATTCTTATGAATTCGTAAGTCCATATATGACTCCTTGTTCACTGAAAGCCTAAAACATGATTGTCGTGATTCTGTGTTGCTGTGCATGGGAGGAGTCAAATTTTGGGAATTTCTGAGATCCACGAATTCAATAACGCTCAACATTCGACCGACCCCGCCCCGTTACATTGTTGGGTATCTAACCAAGATGAAATAAAAGTATTTCTGATCTCCACAAAGATCTGTTTCATGTGATTATTACATTTCTATCGCTCTTATATACTCATATATTTTGGTCTAAACATCCTACTTGACGTTCCAACCCCACCTCTCACTGCGATGTGCCATCCCTCTCTACAGGAGTATGTAGAATGGCACTCGCACCCTAGAAGTATGAGACTCGCTGTCTCTCCAAGTACAGTAGGGGCTTCACTAGATAGCTTTAAACAATGTTTAGAGTTAGATGTGCAAAGGTTAGGTGTAACAAGTCGTTCGGTGTAATATTGCCAGCTGCTGTCATGTCGCGTGCCTGCGAAGCTGGTGTGTTACGCCGAAGGGCGGTTATATCAGCTATACAGATCTAGATACAGACACAGAGTGGAATTTTCCAAATGTAAAAGGTACCATGTCGGAGTTGTTCCAGAGTATTACCGTTCAGTACATATGGATGTATCCATCTCCGTTTCTATAGCCCTTGGGCCACACAGGCAGTGATGTGTGTTCAACTCTGACTTCTCATAACTTACATAAGTGCTGAGTGCTAAGCAGAGAAAGCAGTATGCATCATTGTTAAAGTTCAGTGTGACCCTGAACCCAGGACCAAAGAGTATTCGGCACACCAAAACATCTAATAAAATCACCTGTATTCTCGATTGTGCACGTGTCCATTAATGGGCATGAATAATGTAAATGTGAAATATTGTTTTGGCTTGTCTGTCTGTCTGTCTGTCTGTCTGTGTGTCAAATGGCGTGCCTGCCTGTCTGTGTGTATGTGTGTCTATCTGTCTGTGATTCCTGATACACGATGCAGCCTTCGATACATCCTCAGTGCTGCTACGTTTGCCTGTGGGGTTGGAAGGGACGCAAAGCAGTATGGGTAAAGGGGTGAAGTATGCCATCTCTGATTACCCTGTTGTCCAAGACTCTTCACCCTACTGAAGGCGCTAGCGAAGAGTTAACATTTCACATGAACCCGGTGAGGTAAAAATAAGATAGTAAATAGCTGTGGTGACATACCGTCGCCTGGATCGTCCTCCCAGCCTTTTGTACCAGCACAGCTGTTTAACCACAACACCTGCGCACACCGGCCCAAACTTCGAGCCACTGTTTCAACATAATCCACCTGTTTACCTGGATTAATAGAACAATCAAATCTACACCCATACAACCAAATTCACATCGGGACGTGGTTGCCCCTCGAGACGGCAACAGGCGATGGACTCCCCGCCCGAGTAACTTTGACCGCCCGCCTCTTCATGGGGGGACACTAATTCAGCCAAATATCGCTGTGGGTGCGCATTAGCGGGTAAACTACTTCATACCACCTTTGTACGTTCGTATGTGCGTCCGACGTTACCCCAGACAGCACGAGGGGGGATTTCTGAAGGGTTCAAACGTCTCCAAGGTGAGCTGGGAGAGGCGGTGTCTTCTAGACATGGGTTGAAGTAGGGAACAGTCGTTTGCTGTTAGGGATGGGTTGGGGTGGGTTGTTCTTCTGTTGTACTGTATCGTTTTTCGGTCACTTTTCTTTGATTTAGATAGACATCATCCTATCACGTTTATCAATTCTATAAAATAAAATGAAAGAAAAAAACAGAAATTAGTGCAACATTGAATGCTTTTGATCCTTCGTTACTTCTGAAGTTTTAACGCTGATGACTTTACACTTACACGTCACTGACGAAAAGTAGTGGACGCTACTTGCATGCGTCCCACGATCGTTAGCATTTGGTACATTGCTTAAGTTTAAGTTTTATTTCTTGCAGGCGCCGTCTATACGTCATGTGCTTATGAATTTTTTTAGCAAGGCTATAAGTTATAGCATAACAGGACCGACAATCTACAAGGATCTACAATAACCGATTTCGTCACAAGACAGTCGATAGTTGTAGACCACACCTACGGGTCGGCTGTCCCAAGAATGCCCTCAATTTATACGCAACATCCACGACTGACGTAAGAATTCCTACGTGACTTGTACGACAAGTATACGACTGTCATGAGAATTTCCTCAATATGCAAAACGCACCTACGACTGCCCCAATGATGCCCTAGATTTATACGTCTCATGCACGACTGACGTAGGAATGCCTCCATGACTTGTACGACAAATCCACTGTCTGAAGAATGCCCTCAATATGCAAAACACACCCACGACTGTCCCAAGAATGCCCTAACTTGTACGACATGTCCCGACAACATTTTCAACTTGCTGTCGTAAACCTGCAGATCGCACGCCGTATGGGAGAGAAAACGGTCGCCCCCTTAGTACATACTCCTCGTCTGTCCGAATCACCGTGGGAGGCCGTGAAACTGCGGCTATCGATCTTACCCTTATCAGAACCGCTTCAAACGCCAAACAGAAGCCTCCAGGCGGGGTTTTGAAGAATCGCGATAACAACAACAATCGACCGGTTATGTTTGACGACCGTTTGTCAGAAACGTCACCCACAAACGTCGATGAAGTTGCGGATATTTTGGGTCGTTGCCATGGCGACCTGAAGATCTGAAGACTTTTCCTCTTCTTGTGCGAACTACTGTTACATCTTTCACACGGGAAAATATCGGGAAACACGTTACCTCAATACCTGTATTGACATGAGGATTAGGCATGACCAAAATATTGCGTGATAAGATAGTAGTACAGGACAATGTATTAATAGTAGAAAAATGACATGCTTGGATCCACCTACCCCCTAGTATATTGGAGTGCTATGAAAAGTCTACTATAACATATGGAAGAAACTGATTCTATCGTTTGAAACTGGAAGGTTTTTGAACATAATGTCTTGGACTTTATCGACTAAAAGATGCATGTACATGCAACTGTGACCGCATCACAAATAGCTGATCCGATGTTGTATCGTCGCCAACGTTCCTACCACGTACGTGGTTTTTGAAACAAATTTGTGAGAACTATTTCATGCTTTTAGAAACTGATTATAAAGGGACATCGGTTGATGAATTATACTATTCTTAAGATAAGGGCTTCGTCTTGGTCCCTTATCAGTTTGTAGATTGTGCCCACTTATAGATAACCAAGCTATCACATTCTGGCGTTGCGCTGTATTGCACGGATATGGCAAGGCGCATAATGCGATAATATGTAGACTATTGTACTTACAATTGATTCGCATTTCTTTGATTCTATAGACCTTGGATCGGTACTGCTGCATTTATACTAAAGACATGAAGTGCTAGAACAAGACGATATAAAACTCAAAACGGCTGTGTAGAAGGTGTACTAGCCTCTGCCAGGCCCCAGAAGCAAGAAAGAATAGAAATTGCCCAAATAGATAACATACCAGGGGAGTTGGTCCACTGAAAGAGTACAGTTTGCCGCTCTACTCTTTCCAGCCGCCTGTAAAGAACAGTAGTGTCAACAAAGTAGTCAGAGATAGCAGACTACACAGTCACCCACACTGTTTTGCGACCCTTCCAGTCTCGCAGACAAAAATATCAGCCGCTGACGATTCAAGGCAACCTGCAACTAACTTACAAAACACGAAAGCGTTATGATTAATTCACCAATAACTTTTCGTCGACTTCAGAGCAAGATGTGCGAAAATATCCATTTTTTTTAAAAACTGAGAAATACAAATATTGGAAAACAAAGGGCTGCGTTTCCCTGAGTCACCAAGGCTGGATTGCAAAACTATTTTAATATCAAATTAATCGTACCTCCAAAATCATGTTAAGATAAGATTGAAATCAGTATGGCGTCATTGTCATTGAAATACCAAATTTTCCATACAAGTCTAACATTTTATAGGCACTTTATTTTTGTGACCCACTCACATAGTCAGCCCTGGTATTAATCTCACAAATTTATATGATCATATCAGATCATGCATCATAATAAACAAACTTTCTAAAGTTGTATAAAGCAATGAAATTGATAAACTATCCACAGAAATTTGACCGAGCAGTGAAGTTTCCACTAGTAAAAGTTTAGAAGGGTGAAAGATCGCTGGTGGTTGATTCTAAAACTATTTTGATTCTAAAATAATCACGTCTCAGTAATCTTGTTAATGATAAGATTATAATCAATATTCCGTTATTGAAATGCCAAGTTTGACGCAGAAGACCAACATTTCGGGCATGTACATTGCACACAACTAACCAATCAATAGGCGTAAACTCCCGTCTGTGGTGCCCGTAACTCGGCACCCGCACGTTCAAACGTCTAAACCGTTAGGTTACCATGGTAACCGGCCTCTACAAAGTCCTGACACAACAATATCTCGGCTCCAATAATCATCAATTATAATTTAATTGTCAGGCGTTATCCGTATAACCACCACTGTTTGAAGTTCTTTTTTTTTTAATGGTGACGACAGTATTGTTCGGGCCCAAAGTTCACGGAAAGTAAGAACTTAGCAAAGAACGGCGCCAAACTAACTGCCAGGCGTTTTAGTCAGATCACGGTCATGTCATGGTTCTGAAATATCTTCTCTATCATTTGATATTATTGTTAGTAACATTATCAACTACACATGTATTGTTTTAAAGGCGCATTATGTAACATTTTTGCACCAACAAGTGAAATATTTTTATTAAAAAAAGATTCATGTGATTGTCATTTACTTCCACTTTTCAACATTTTTTGGTGCAATTATCTCACATTTCTGACATTTATGGTTGGCAATAAAACAGCCTACACGAGGCGCACTCAGTTTGTGGTACCACCACAAATACCGGAATGTAAACAAACATGGCTGACAGCTGCGTTTCCAGCTTTTAACACACTTGTATGGTGTAATATTTTAGCACCTCCACTTCCTGGATGACACTTATTTGCAATGGAGTATAGGGTTGATTCAACTCACTTCGTAACGAAATGACCCGAAAATTTACTTTTTATATCGTACTGTGTGTGTGTGTGTGTGTGTGTGTGTGTGTGTGTGTGTGTGTGTGTGTGTGTGTGTGTGTGTGTGTGTGTGTGTGTGTTAGTGTTCCCGCAATGTAGTTTATGTATGTTCTGCCAGAGTGCGCTTATCTGGTTGGAGATTCTACAAAGGTGTCAGGCCAACTAACTACTACACCACTGCCCTTTGACATTCTCCCTAACTATGCAACCGGTGAAGAGGTCGTCCCAGACTCTACCATTGTGAAAGCCACCATACATAGTTACCTAAGTTTAGTGTGTCGTTTTATTTAATGCATGAAAATAGATAAACAATGTGACAATAGAATGATAACATATGGAGCTATGAATCCTAAAAGCGCAGATGGAAGATTTTTTTTATTACAAGTCGAGGTCGAACAGCGACGTTTGGCGATGCAAGTTAGTACTGCAAGCAGGTTTTCGTTGTTGTCAACAATGTCGTTATCAATCCATTCAGCAGTTTTCAGTACATTGTATAAAGTAGAGTGGATTCATTCCTCAAGCTAACCGACATCTATCACACTACAATCGTCCATCAGTAAGGCATCTGCAGCCGTTTTTTTTCAGTAGTTTTCAAGTACTGTTTAAAAATTTACTTTTAACTGTGCTGCTCCTGCATCTACTAATAATAATAAGATTGATTCCTTTTCTCCGAAAATTATATAATTAGTCTGCCCATGTAGAAAAACAAAATTCCTTCTCACTGCGTCACACCGGGTTTATTCTTACTTATAAAGGCAAACTTCTTAGGACGTCTGTAGACTAATCGTGATTTGTCATATTCATACACACGCCTCTTGTTGTAGACTGCACACCCGTTACCTTCTATAGTACAGTACAAAATGTACGAACAAGCCGAGCCTGTCTGTACCGGACTCCCAGAGTCCGGCAAGGGACAGACGGACGGACCGCCGTCCGAATCAACTACTGATGACCAGGACGATTCAACCGAATGTGTCGGCCTGGGCAACGACGGTTCGCACGAGAATCAAGAAGTGCCAGAAACGTCTTCAGCCACGTATGAAGACGCCGAGGCGGTAAAACTACAAGGGGCTCGGCTGAGGCAAGCTAAGGGGGCTGAGGCCAAGTCTCCGCTGGACGAAACTGGCCCCGAAAACAGGAGGCGTCTCGCCAACTTACGTTACACAACGGACACATCGACAGGTAGTTTCCTTTCTATAACTTTCCTCCTTTTTTAAAGATGGTGCCTGTATTTATTTGCAAGATTTTTCTGTCATCGTAGAGGGTATATGTCTTGACTTTGCTCCCGACCACTCCCAACCTGGGTTGGAGTTTAGCGGGAATCCATCCTACATTCTAGCTCCGGTTCACCACTGATCACATCAAAGCTGAACCTTGTTCACAACCATGGTCTGGAGAAAGTAACAACGTTCGTAGTTGTTGTGTATTATTGTTGTTTTTTGACCGCAACAACTTTGTTTACCCCCTCTCATCGTCCAAAAAAAAAGGGGACCTTGGTACGGGTTGCTTTTGCATTGCGTGTGACTGCAGATATAAAATAATGATGTGTTCAAAATGCGTTTTAAAAATACCTTTGAATGACATGTACAATCTGAAGAAAATATTTTCTAGTTTGGATACCATGCAGCGGCTTTGAAGTTTCTTAGTTTTCCGCTCCCCATGATACCTAGCCAACAGGGTGTTAGAAGTGAGACTGGGCTTACGAGGCTGGCACCCAGTTTCGCAGCCTAATCTTACTTTGCGTGCCTTTAACACAGGGTGCTGATACTATGAAACTAATTATTTTATAGCAGACAGAACCTACCATCAGGAAGCCAGCGGGCGCCGTGCGATCCAAACCTACATCCGCGCCCACTGCCGCAGCTTCATGGCCGCCGCCTTTGCTGTGGCTGTTGTGGGACTCGCGACAATGGTGTTCATTCACAGAGCGGTAAATACTATGGTGTTTTATTGCAAATCTTCGTTGTTACATCCGGGGAAGAAGATATCCTTCCGCGGCAAGGTACTGTTTTCGGTCATGTTTGTGTGCTCGCAGCTGTAACTCATGGTGGGTTTGACGGATTTCTTTGATTTTTGGTATATGATTAGTTATTGAGGTCCAGATGATGTTTTTTTCGTCCCCTTTCAACAACTTACTGGAGGACATCAAACGACTTTCTGCTTTGAAACACTTTAATGTTTACATCAACAGTTCAGTGCAAAATTAAATTGTGGTATCAAAGGCTGCATATTTTTTGGCTTCAAAGTATCAATATTCCGTTTCATATCTAAATATCGTTTCATATCTAAATATGAAACATAGAGAGAAAAAATGAAGAAGAGAAAGAAGAAAAGAAGAAAAAGGTTCCCCTGTTCCCGTAAATTTGTAGCCTGGTGTCCAGTGTTGATCCGCGGGTAGCGGATCTTGGGGAGCGGACCAAAGCTAACAAGACTGGACATCAGGCTAGTAAATTTGTACAAAAGTCCAAAGTTTTTAAAATATCTTTTAGAACTTCTAAGCCAATTTTGTCATGAGAAAAAATTTCTAGAATAACACCGAGCTGTGTTTAAAGCTGAAAAATCTTAGATAAACCAAGAACAAATATTCACTGATTCTTACACCTTTGCACTTTTATGATAGAAAGAAAATTGGTGAAATTTTTCAGTCATCCGAAAAAAAAACTGCCAATATCTTTGATCAATATCTAACTTCAAGGTGTCTTCTTCCTTTTCTGTCTTCTACATTTTGGCGTCTTTAGGAATTGTCCAGCCTGAAAAATGAATTGTTCCAGGAACAAAAGCGAAGTGCTGCATTGGAGCATCGTCTTCATGAGATAAGCAAGGCGGCAGGTATGTACTTCATCAACTTTTTTTACAAACCTTATGAATAATAACTTGTTATTAATTATTGATTGAAAGCAATATAGATATAGACTTGAGAAGATTTATAATTTTTCCTCTAGGGCCACCTGGGCCTCCGGGACCCATGGGGCCGGCTGGTCCTAAGGGGACGGATGGACTTCCTGGGCCGCCCGGACAACGAGGTAAACGTGGACCGCCCGGCGGACGACGAGATACTCGAAGACGTGTTGGTTCGCGCGGATCATGATTGTCTATAATGGTTCAGTTCTATGTAATGGTTCACTTCTAAGTAATGGTTCATATCAGTTCTACCCCGGTTCTATGTGATGGTTCAGTTCCATGTAACGGTTTAGTTCTATGTAATGGTTTAGTTCTATGTAATGGTTATGTTCTGTGTAATTGTTCACTCGTAATGGTTAAGTTTTATGCGATGGTTCACTTCTTTGTAATGGTGCATTTGTATGAAATGGCTCAGTTCTTTGTAATGGCTCAGTTCTATGTAATGGTTCACTTCTATCTATGTAATGGTTCAGACCGTTCACTTCTATGTAATGGTTCACTTCTATGTAATTGTTTACTTCTATGTAATGGTTCGCTTCTATGTAATGGTTCACTTCTATGTAATTGTTTACTTCTATGTAATGGTTCGCTTGTATGTAATGGAGGATAGGAAGACATTGAGAGGGAGAGTCTTAGAGAGGTTCTGAGCAAGCTTGACAAATAAATGTGAGTAATGAGTAAATTTAGACATTCTTCTAAGAAAACAATGAACTCTGAGGAGCATGTAACTGGTATTATGATCACAAGTATGTACAGATCATACACGCGCAATGTGTTAGAGGAAAATGGACGTAAATGTTTCTTTATTCGAATTGTGGCAACACAATACAACGAGGAGCACTAGGCAGCAATTGCTGGTTAAAAAGGTTCAAGAAACTAATAAAGGTGCAGTGATTGAATGTACGTCATATCACTGCCATGCATTCTTGAAATTCTGTTATTTGCTTCTTTCTTTGCGATGTCATTCTAAATATTGTTGTCTGATTGCCTGACAATAAAGTATAACGTTAGTTACAAAGCAGGCAGTCAGACAACGTTACGATATTTTATCCTAACATCTGCTTGGAGATTATGCATAAAAACAGCCAGTCAGAATTTCGGAATCAAACTACATGTAGTAGTTCTCAAGAACCGTTCTAAACCGTACTAAAAGACCAAATACAAAGGAAAAGAGAATTACAATAAAATACATGTAAAATACACATCATAGTTGGTTCTAATTCGGTATTGACGGACGCCAACGAAAAACTACTCCTACACTTGTTTTCACTTCACTTTGCTATATCGTCCTTCTAAAATACTTCTTCAAATCTGCTATTAAAAAAGAAAATGTCAACAGGTTTCCATCAGTTGCCAGTGGTTATATATATGGTTGCTACATTGGTCATTTATTTACATGTACAGTCATGGCCATGACAAGAAAGTTGAAAAATCGATTCAAGGGGCAAATAAATATCAAGCTTACGTAAATGCTCTGCTTATCAAGTCTATGCTCCTGTGGCTTTTCATCAGTTACTGGGGATCGTCAGGGAACCGGTCGGTAGTGGTGTTCGCCTTAGCCTATTGGTCTGTTCAGGAAAGAGTGCATAAAATCAATACGGAGTGTTTTCTACAAGTATCGTAATGATTACGAAAATGAAATATAAAATGTGCATAGCTACATGAATACACGTGTAACATACAAAGGGAGTTTCATCAGGTTGATGAATCACTGGGTAAAAAGTTTCTACAAAAGAGCCAAGAGTTGATACCAGCCGACTTTTTGGCGGATTGTCTGGCACCTTACTTTGGGTGATAATGACTGTTCTACTTCGTACTACACTGGCATCTGAGTCACGCAGTGTACTAGCGACGCCTAGCGATGCGAAGTAGAACCAGTCATTACGGCCGTGAGGAAGATTCCTCATTACTGGTCTTTGCTTTGCTCACCGAAACGTCTAAGTGGTCTAGGTACTAACTCTTGACTAGCCTCCTTTGCAGGCGTTCCGGGAGCGGTCAGCGTTTCTTTAGGGGGGGGGGGGGGGGGGGGGTGCTAATTTTTCCCCCGGTGCGGTCGGCCTTTCTTTGGGGGCTTAGTTTTCTGATCGCGCGTAGTATATATAGATCGCACACGCTTAGAACTCTGCCCCCCTTCTCGAGTACGCCATCTCTGGGGAAAAGGCCGACGGCACCGGGAAAAAAAATCAACACGCCCCTCCCCCAAGAAACGCCGTTCGCTCCTGGAACGCCTGCAAAGGAGGCTGTGTTGAAGAAAACTTTTACTCTACAGTTGATGCGATTTTCTCTTCCAATGACGTACCTGGGATGATCTGGCATACGAAGAAAAGGTCGATTTGGCAATCGTAGTCGAACCACTCCAGTACCTCTCGAGAATTAGGCATCCAAACCACACAATCCTCTCTACCGCCATGGTAATCCGGCTGCCCCTGGCCCCACGCGTTGAACTTCCCAAGTGGAGTGCCGTCTATCCACTCGAAGCTTCCTTCTCGGCGCTGATCGTGCAGACCAAACCAGAATATTAGGAAGCCACCTGCGAGGCTAACAAAGGAAACGGCGCTGGATAAGCCATACTCTGAGGAAACCACCATCCAACATTACACACCAGGCTCTAACATGGAATCCACAGGGAAGAAGAAAGAGAGGACGGCCCAGAAACAGTTGGAGAAGGGACACCGAGGAGGAGATGAGGAGAGTAGCAAACAGCTGGGCCGGACCTGAGAAAGACAACCAGAGGCGAGTGAAGTGGAGAGCCATTGTCGGTGGCCAGAGCGAAGGGCCAAAGTAGTAAGTAGCTGCAGACCTATAATCTTTTGGTTTGACCAAGGAGATGAGGAAGGCGTTGATCTCAGCGTCTTTGGGCATGGCGAGGGTGCCACCGTCTTCACGGCAGGCCACGACCGCGTAGCTGAAGGGGCGGGCTCTCTTGTACGCCTTGTAGCAGATTCCACGAAATTCTGTATAATCTCTGGGACAAGGAGCTGAAAAAACAATTTCGCAGTAAAACATGATCTCCAACCAGATTCGCTGGGGCAAGGGGACTTTATATTGGCTGCCTGTATCCATTGCCGGTCCCACGAATCTGCCGCAATGGGTACAGGAGGTCAATAGATACAGGCGGACAATATAATGTCCCCTTGCCCCACCAAATCTGCTTCAGATCATCAGGTCAGGAGATATCGGTATGGTTCTATTTTCAGTACTCGTCTTTCATCGTAATATCATCATGGTATGTAGCTTTCAGGACGTGTATAGTTGTCATGGATAACAATATTGTTTGTCCTTTGTGTGTCTTTAAAAACATACATTTTATCTCTAACGTTATGTCATTCAAAGCGATAACAAGGCACATAAGAAACCAGAAAACAACTAATACACGGAAAAGTAGTACTAGTATTACAGTTTTTCATACAGGACGAAATGGATGTCTCACCTCCAGTCGATATGCTCAATGTAGATGTTTGATGACGTTCAGGCTGTCCGGTAGTGCTTGGGAAACTTGACATTTCCGTTGAAACTGGCGGCTCAACTGTTCCCATGGTGCCTTGGGTTCCTGTTGACTCGGGTAGCCCTGGTACCCCAGTAGACGTAGCCATTCCTGAGTCATCTTTAACAGAAGACGGTAAGAAAGATCCAGATGTACTGTCTCTAACCGATTTTAGGCAAAAAAATACTAGAAACAGTTAAGGCACAGACCTAGAATCATCTCAATCATCTAAGATTCAATGCGTAATTCTTTATTCGGATCATTACTGGTCGATCAACTAATACAGTTAAACGGTAGCTTACAGATAAAACTACACCAGGGATATTGATAATTGATCATGATGTGACTATGTAGATTAATGTACATGTATGTGAAATGATGTGACTACAGATAAAAACATGAGAATTTTTGGGAATTGTGCATAATTGGTTGCATGAAATGGGGACACTGAACAGACACCCTGGACGTTAAAGGTCATTTTGGCATATTTATATACTGCCATTTTACATACCGCCATTTTTGCATATTCACAACTGTGGCCCTCTGTCAGGGACAATCAATTACGCCCCCTTTTCGGTCAATCAAAATCATTCCGCTCCAGTTTTCAGACAATTGCGTGATTCTGGATTGTCCACATAATTGTATATTTTCGATGAATTTGACAAAAAACGCCTTTCCTATTCTTTAGTTAAGTCACATTATATTATACTATTTTCAGTTTTTCATCAAATCCACATAAATGTCACAATTATACACATGTTAGTTTGTCAAAATTACTAATCACATAAGAGTAATGCAATATTATGATACCCAGTGATAATGAAACATGTTGTGTCAGGTCTTTAGATCATCAGGAAGTGTGCCCGATTGTTAAGAACAAGTCTGGTGTGTTACGCCGAAGGGCGGTTATACCGGCTATACAAATACAGATACAGATACAGAAGTCAAGAAGCCAAAGTACTTAGACAAGATCCAATCCTACTTACCGGGCGCATTCCCCTTCTCATGAAGACGCTGCTCCAAAGTGGCGATTCGGTTATTGGCCTTGTCCAGGTTACGTTTCAACCCGTCAACAGTAGTGGACAGTCGCGATACTTCCTGGAGAAATACGAAGCAGAAAGTCAAAAGATTGACCTTGGTAGGCCACCAGGACGACAGGAAAAGATGCAGTTTGACATCGTTAAAGAGGACTAAGTAATAATTTAATTTAAAGATCTCTGTGAAAGATTACATAGCATCAATTCCGTAAAATTAAAGGTATAGTACCCCTGGTGTTCGGTCCATAGAGAAAAAATTCAGAAAGTAAAACCAAAACAAATCAAGAGGAAAAGTATTTCACCCTCTATATGATAATATACATTTGTATTTTGAAACATCATAATGTAAAAAAGTACATTTTGGTTCGACTGTTATTTTCTGAGTAAAACACATTCAAGACTGAGATACTTATTTTATTCACATAGATTTGAGAGCATTGGACAGAAAGCAGATAATGTGCTTATAAGGATCCTTTGCTCATAAATATGAGATATTTAATTCCCGTCCATGAACGATGCAGGTCTAGCATTACCTTTTTAGTTATAAACACCGTTAGGGCGAGTCCCACAATGGCCAGGGTTGCCAGCGTGGCGACCACACGGCTGCCGTGGGCGTGGATGAAGCTGCAGAGAGCACGGCGGCCGCTTGCTCCACCTGAGGACGCGCTGTTTGCTAGAAATGATATTTATTTATTTATTTAATGTAGGCTATCACACTGCTAGTTGGGAAATAAGTGAGTTAGTGTAAATGATAATTGTGAAGTTTATTTAACACCGCACATCGAAGAATGAAAGAGTACACTACCTGGAGACGTGTCTACGGTGTAACTGAAGTTGACATGGTGACTGGTGTCTTCAGCATCAACCCCAGCCTGGGGTGACTCCGCCTCACGGTTGGTTTGAGCCCCATTTAGACTTGCCGGGAGATTCGCTGGATTTATTGTATAGTAGACTCTCTCGGCTTCTTCGTACGGATCTGAAGACGCTCCTAGCCCTTCTGGACTCTCTTCAGAACCGTGGTCGCCATGGCTGTCACGTCCGCTTGAACCGCCCTGGTTTACCGGAGGCGCCTGGGGCGGCGGACCGCTGGATTGGCCGTGGTCGGACCCCAAGGCAGAGGTCTGGACTGGCTGTGCTTGCTCGTACATTGGTACTGTACTGGCAGAGAACGTCTGGTTGTGAAAACTAGCACAGCGAGAGTGAATAAATTGTACTACGACACAGCCTAATGTCTCTTCCCCTTTAAATGTAATAGTGAGATATCTGACGCAGGTGGCAGACAATTCTGTGGAAAAAAGTAGGTAAATCCGAGCTTTGCAAATCGCACGCAGCAAGAGGAATTTTTAATTTGGGCCTGTTTCTGCCACCTGTGCGACCCGTCGTTTCCATATGCAACAGATGCGCACTTCTTCTTCTTCTTCTTCTTTCAGTTGTGGTGACCACCTTCATCTTGTTGAAGATTTTGTCACCAATATTGTAGGTTACTGCGCCGGGGGGTGGGGATGGGGAGGGGATGGAAAGGAGAGGGAGGTTATACCTGGGACTTGAAGCCCTCCAAGGTTGAGCAGAGGGCCACGTCCGGTGAGAGACAGTTCCACTCCCGGATGGTACGCGGGAAGAATGTCTGCTGTCTGTACAAGAGTTCTACACTTGGGTAGGCTGCAGAGTGAGGCGGGTGCACATGTGCCTGGATGGTCTACTGGGAGTAGGCTTTGACATGCAGTTGATGACCAGCGTTCCTGTATGGAACTTGTAGAAGTTGACTAGCCGAGCTTTCCTCCTGCGTTCTTGTAGTGAAGGCCACTAGATGTCACTCAACATGTCACAGTAACACTGGACGTCTGCATGTAGCGGTGTACAACCCAGCGGACCGCTCTGCGCTGCTCTTCGCACTTTTATGAATACAAAGGAAATCCTGGTGAATTTCCCTTATACGTACGTACATACTAGTTATGACTCAGTGAGACAAAATTTTTAGCTTTCAGCAAGTGGCAGACTAATTTTCGAGGAAAACAAGTCCATCTTAGCTAGGAGTCTTACACACCAAAGAGATGGTTTAAAAAGGTTCTTTATAACTACTGTCGTGATTGAAAAGATCAGCTGACTATTCATGCCACCTGTTCGGAATGACGTTATCGTTGTTATGACAACCACGTCAAACTGACCTACTTGGTCTGCTACTGGACCCCACGTCTGGACTAATCACTAGCACTACTATTTGAGGTCGATTCGGTTATCTACTTTTAATCACTTTACATGATGCCTTCCCACTTTCCTTGTATGATATTCTGCAAGTGAAATTGACACTTTTTGCATAATATAACCAGCTTTTCTTTCTCTTTTTGAAGCTCCCTACTCCCCAAGCAGAGGTTGGTGGGGAAGATTGTGACCTTTGTATCATATCGCCCCGTTTTCTGTCGCTACTCTCCACCAAATGCTTTCCCCAGTAATCCACCAAGTACGCTGTATTTTTCATGTGCATTGTTTATTTATTACTTTGTGCGTATAGTATCATACATGTTGAGCAACACAGATACATACAGTCTAATACAACCTAAAAGGTTAAATGCTGAATTCTGCAAAACTATGCATCAACATGTACTGTATTGCTTTTCAATAGCAGTTCAATCAGATCTTCAAGTAGTTACAAGTGTATGTTACAAATGCAGTGGTTTACTGTTGTAATGACCATGTGCTAATTGCTGTGCATTATCATGAAAACAATGTCAACCATACACACGTTGAGATTAGACAAGGAATAACACTAAGAATGGATAAGGTTTCGAAATAAATACTATGACACAGCTACAATGTTACAATAAAATTTGTAAATAAATACTATGACACAGCTACAATGTTAAAGTAAGATTTCGAAATAATTACTATGATACAGCTATAATGTTACAACTAAAAGCACTTTCCACAACACTGGCTACGGTCTCCAATTACAATCACCAACATAAACTCTTCACAAGAATGACGCTCAATATCTTAACTTGTTCAGTGCATTCACTTAGCCATGATTAACAGATAAAGTAATTTCATTGTCGCGTATGGCAAGAATAAAAAGTAAGCAATCTAAGGTAAAGCGTGCATAAAAATGTAAAAACTTCCAAAACACCAGGAGGACTGCCACTTTCGTATCCACACACAAGACCTGGTGATCATACATCTATATCTCCAAGTAATTAAACGTGCATGCTAACAATGTCATGAATTGTTGGAATGACCATTCAGTGACAGTGCACTACAATACCCTCTTACAGGTAGTAACTCTCTCGTTTAGAGAAACCGTTAAGTGATGTGTATTGTCATGAAAGAGCTGTTACGCGTAGAATAACATTAAGAATAAATAAAATTTTGAGATAGATAGTATAACACAGCTAAATGACTTCTTTTGAGTACTTTCTATAACACAGGTTAAGGTCCATAATTACAATTACAAACATCATCTCTACACGACAATAAAGCTCCATACCTTAACTTGTTCAGTACTTGTTCAATTCACCATGATTAACACAAGTGATTTCATTGTCGCCTATGGCAAGAATAAAAGTAAATAATCCAAAGTCTCTAACAACCATAGAAATTTAAAATCTTCACAGACGCCAAATGGACTGCTACTTTTGTGTTCATACATGTATCCAATTTATAAATATTTCTTTTATTTCCACTTGATGAATGCTGACTGATGCTCCTATAAAATCATATTTGGCCTTTAAGGCATTGTTGGTATATTATTGAATCTGTTGCGGTTATCATCATAATCAATGTTTTTCATTGACCATCTCAAATGTTTGTTTTGGCTCTATGGTTTACACTCCTCCTCATTCTCGTTCCCATAGATGGACTGAGAAGCAGCAGGCATTGCCTCCTCATTCTCTTTCCCATAGATGGACTGAGAAGCAGCAGATATATGCATTGCCTCCTCATTCTCGTTCCCATAGATGGACTGAGAAGCAGCAGGCATTGCCTCCTCATTCTCTTTCCCATAGATGGACTGAGAAGCAGCAGGCATTGCCTCCTCATTCTCTTTCCCATAGATGGACTGAGAAGCAGCAGATACATGCATTGCCTCCTCATTCTCGTTCCCATAGATGGACTGAGAAGTAGCAGGCATTGCCTCCTCATTCTCTTTCCCATAGATGGACTGAGAAGTAGCAGATACATGCATTGCCTCCTCATTCTCGTTCCCATAAATGGACTGAGAAGCAGCAGACACTGTCTCCTCATTCTCGTTCCCATAGATGGACTGAGAAGCAGCAGGCATTGTCTCCTCATTCTCGTTCCCATAGATGGACTGAGAAGCAGCAGGCACTGCCTCCTCATTCTCGTTCCCATAGATGGACTGAGAAGCACCAAGAAATCCTGCTTCCACATCACTATTGTCATATATATTCATAGGTGGCACAGATGCAGCATTAGCCATTTCATCATTCTCATAAACATTATTGTCTTGTTCGGCAACAGAATCAGCCGGTATTGCTACTTCTTCATCATTCTCATACATGTTAGTGTCCTGTCCAGTTTCAGAATCAGTGAGTGATGCTACATCGTCATCATTTTTATACAAGTGAGTGTCTTCAGAATCAGTAGACATTTCTACCTCATCATCATTCTCATATACATCAATTGGTGGTACAGAATTAGCAGATACTGCCACCTCATCATCATTCTCATACACAGAATCAGCAAATACTGCATCATTGTCGTCAACATGTGCCGTTACAGCGGTGCCTGTATTAGCACCACCGGCAGGAGGCGTTACATTATTTTTCCTATGTCTGACGACAAGAACAGCACAAGACATCAGCAGTGTTCCGGTAGATATGGTAACATAAATGGCAATGAAACTAGGCGTGGTGTAGAGTGTTATGCCAGCATCACTTTTAGTACTATTAGTAGTGTCAGTTGGAAAAGACGTACTTGGGGATGCTGGCCCTACGGCACCAACAGATAGTGACAATGTGGCAGATGTGAAGCCTACAGAACTAGCTGCAATACAGACGTACAGACCACTATCTGCTGTAACAGCATTTCGTATGATAACGGTACCGTTTAACTCCATAGTCACTCTCCCAACTGACTCAACAGTTGTATTTAGTCCAGATGGGAGAATGACTGTGATGTCTGGTGCAGGGATTCCAGACACTTCACAGGCCAATTGAACAGTGTCACCCTGTATAAATGTCTTGTTCTCACCTCCTGTGAAACTCGAAATTCTTGGTGCATCACAGACGAGGTCCCTAGGATTTATATCTATAAGTCTTTGTCCAAGGAAGTTAGTGGGATCTTCACATATGATTTGGTTCTCAAATGAAGCAAACCCAGTCATCTTTTGCCTGATGGGAGCCATTCTGCAGTCACACTGCCAGGAGTTATTCTGAAGGGCTACATCGGGGATCAACGACAGCTCATCATATGCAGATATCGATAATAACCCCAATTGATTATTGTTCAGGGACACTGTATAGAGCTGGATAAGATTTGAAAATGTACCAGAATGAATCTTTGTTATCAGGTTTGTGGACAGATCCAAATCCTGGAGCTGTGGCAAATTTGAGAACGAACCGACCTGAATAGCAGTTATCTCGTTGGAGCTTAGGATGAGCCATTCGAGCTCAGGTAGGTTTGAGAATACACCAGACGGAATGTTTTGCAAATTGTTGGATTCCAAATGCAGGAACTGGAGCTTCGGAAGATTTGAGAACGCACCTGATTGAATGTTGGTTATTTGGTTGTAGGACAGATACAGATCTTTTAAATGAGGCAGATCTGAGAATGTGCCGGTCTGAATAGTCGTTATTTTATTGTTGTACAGGTCCAACTCTTGCAACTGAGGTACATCTGAAAGTGTAGCAGGGTGAATGTAAGATATCTGGTTGTGGGACAGGCGCAAACATTGGAGCTGGGATGTATTTGAGAACACACCGGCTTGAATGATAGTTATCTTGTTGGCGTCAAGTTGCAAACGTATCAGTCGGGGTAAATGGGTAAATACACCAGGACAAATGTTAGGTATACGATTGTTGTTAAGGAAAAGCTGTTTCAGTTGGGGTAGGTTTAAGAACGCATCAGGCTGAATATCCATTATGTTGTTGTAGGACACATCCAATTGTATGAGCTGGGGCAGATTCAGAAATACTCCAGTCCGAATGTTAAATATATTGTTGCTGGCCAAGAGTATGATTTTGAGCTGAGGAAGATTTGAAAATGTACCAGACTGAATGTTAGTTAACTTGTTTCCGTCAAGGAACAAGTATGCGAGACTGGCTAAATTTGAAAGTGCACCAGGCTGAATGTAACGTATCGAGTTGTATGACAGAGTTAAAACGGTTAATCCCCTGTACCTTGAGAGATCAGAATGACTAATGCTTCTGATGTGGTTGCTCTCTAAGTTCAGATTAGTAATACTGATGGGTAGATCTTTAGGAACACTGCTGAGTCCTTTACTGTCACAACTACATAATTGTTTTGAACAGCTGCTACAGGCTGCGGTTGGACCAGGTTTCTTCACGATGATCAGTAGAAAAATGAAGAGCCTCTTCAGCTTGAAGAGCATTTTCTCTCTAAGAAAGGAAAAATGTTAATGTTGCACTTATAGCTGCAGTTCTTCATATCGACACCTTTTAAGATAATCTTTATGGTTACATTTTATTACAGTATCGCGTGGTAGCAAAATAGGCCCAAGTTTTCATCTTGAGTATCCCTCTTAAAACCACCAACCAACCAATCAATTTTTCAAGTTAACCAGTCCTACGCAATGTGCTAGTCTCCACTGATCTTCAAAATTGTTTCCACTGTACCAAGCAACTTAGAAGAATGTTATTATGGCTTACGACATATGTTATATTTGACATCACTAGTATTCACGTTTCTACGTTCAGTAGATGTTGACATAATCTTTGTTTGAAAAGACCTATGCTTGGCTTTTCTTAATTCTGAGAACGTACCTCCTTCAGGTGTTACTGAAGCCTTTGTTTCTGTCCCTTTCTTGCATGTCTCTGATGCTGTACCTGTGGATTTGATGACACCCTGTCCTTTCAGTTTCTCGTGGTACCCCAGGCTGTAGGTACTGGTGTCAGTAAGAAAGGATTCGTCAGTCTACATACATAAATACACACAATGTAGTTTGGACTACTCTATATATTCTCAGTGTTCTTTTGGTAGGCTTTCGAGGCCTTGTGTTTCACTAGAATACTCTGTTAGGCATTTGCTAACAAAATACGGCTATCATCATTTTCAAATCCAGAGGCAAGAACCCAAACGAAATATATATATTTCATTGGCTATTATTAGCACTGTGCAGATATTCTCAAGGAGGCAAACCATCCACTGAAATCTGATTTTCTCTGAAAAAGAAACAAACTTGACGGATAGAAAGCTTTTCTTCCGAAGGATACTTTTTTGTCTACATTTTAATAAATGAAAAATGTACACGTGTAGATGATTATAGACAAACATTTTATAAATTTACAAACACTCGGGAGCATAGCTTTTGCACCAATTCTAACTATGCATGTCACAAGATAACCCGAAGCTACCATTCTGCAAACATATGTATAATATGTAGAAATAAATCATGATCTACTCGAACAACGAAGAATTCTTGAAACCTTTTCTTGGATCAAATCCCGAAATTATTGAGAAAATAATTCTAGAGAAGCAGAGGCTCCTGTGATGACTACCCTAGTGGTATGTTAATATGTCTGGTTTCGTTCTCGTGGAATGTGAGCCACTTTTCCGGAAGAGTAGCTGTGTAATGAAATTCCTTCTTGTAGCCTAATCATCTTCCATCTGATGTATGTGTATATGTATCAATATTGCACTCACGATTAAAAACAACAACAGCTAAACGCCCATTCTTCGTTAACTTGTAAAATTGCTGTCGAACGTTAGTAACGGGCCACCATTTTTTTACAGACAAAATGACTGCGTATTTGTTGCTCTTCCTTTAACCAATACATGATAGCAATGTTATGTTTTCGCTGCCATTGTTAGCTGTCTTTAGGCTATCCAGAACAAGGTTTTGCTTAGCGGCACAGTAGAAACATCTAGCCTCTACTAGGCTTCAGACGCGGCTGGAAAAAGTAGAAATTGGCCAAATAGACAGATAACATGCCAGGGGGTTAGTCCGCTAAATTCTACAGTTTGCCGCTCTGACCTCTTTAGCGGACCAACTCCCCTGGCATGTTATCTGACTATTTGACCAATTTCTTCTCTTTCCAGTCGCTTCTGAAGCTGGTAACACCTGTCGCAATTAATAGAAATGTAGAAATAGTCGCATTCTAATAATTAAAAAGGCGTAAGTTGATTTGACTCAGGTGAAAACGAGTACCTAGCTTCGGTTATGGATGTCCTCTCAGATGGGACATATATATAACGTTATATATATAGCTTAAGGATACGGTATTGCATAATTGTCCTCCCGTGAAACCTTTTTGACTCACATTGGCGGGCATAGCAAAGTCCTTCCGATTTTTATCTTGAGTATCCCTCTTGAAACGCCATCAACAAAATTCGTTTTTTCAAGCTAACCAGTCCTACGTAATTTGATAGTCTCAAGTGATGTACGAAAATAGTTTCACAACGGGGGCCGCTAGCTAGAATAAATGTTTCTATATCCATTAGATGCCGGCACAATCTTTGACAGCGCCTTTTCGTCGTGTGCTATCCTCGACAGAGAACCTACATTTGCCTACCCTAACTCTTCCAATGCATTGAGCCCTCACCATCGTTTCTGTTGTACCCATATTTTATGTATGTATCACCCGAAGATCTGATTAAAATGTCTCACGGTCTCGTGGTACTGAGGTCAGTAAAATGACTTGTACTGCTCCGTATTTCCTTACGAGCGAAGATGTTGTTGTAAGGTTCCATTGCCTTGTCGGCATATTAATAACTTGAATACCTTGTCTGATCATGAAAGCTCTGGACAGTTGTTATTTCTACTTTTAATTGAAGACAGTTCTAACTAGTGAACTGGTGGTGTGGAAACCAAGACAAGGACATGTCAAAGTTGGGCGACCTCGTTTAACATACATATAGACCAACTGGCTGCTAATCTAGGAGTCCCAACGAAAAACATTGCAAGCGCCATAATGGACAGGGCTGGCTAGAGGGAGAGAATCTTAGACCGGGCAAGCTCGATATAATGATGATAAATTGATGACAGGAAAAGTTGGACTTACAGACTATAACGGTCAGGGGAAAACAGTCGTTGATATCACTTGAAGCAAACAAACAGACAAACAAACAAACAAACAAACAAACAAACAAACAAACAAACAAACGCTATGACGGTTTTAAAATGTAGCGGACGAGAGCCTATATTTCATTGAGATAACATAGTCATAGTGCAGATAGTCTCTGTCTGAAAGGTAAGCAGTCCAGTCTGATCATTTACTAAAAAAACAACAAAAATAAACTTGTCGGCTGGAAATCTTTTTTGGAGGAGCGACGTTTGTTTGGTGTATCTTTTACGTAGCGAAAAGTGTACGTATGTGTGGCCATATATAATATTTTGTTTACACAAATGCCACTAAAAAAACAATCTGAGATATATAGAGTGGGGATTCTTGGCCACTCCTCACTATGCATGTTACAAGATAATCTAAAGCTTCGATTCTTTAAAAATGTGTATTGTATGTAAATCTTGATCTAGCTCAACATCGCCTGCAAAAGTACTATTTGAACCATTTTCTCCGGGCAAATCAGGGAATTCTTACGTACCTTCCTCACTGTGACAACCAGAGCCTCCGTCGATGACTGTCTTCAGCTCTCTTCTACGCTCAAATGTCTGGGTATTTTCGTGCGCAAAGTAATACAATCTTCCCGAAGAGACAATAAAGAAATGCCTTCTTACAGTGCAAACTCCGCCCACCACCCACGTATCATCTCCACCCATGGCCACTGATGACGCCATGCATATTTTTTTCTTATGGACAGTCCGGTATACAGAGATATTGAGAAAGTTGTACTTTTTCAAAAGAGTGAAAACATCTGCCAGTGATTGAAAAATGTGCATGTTTTGATTCAAATTTATAATCCATCGCCTGCTTATGTGTTATGGCGTTAGTGCATGGAGATGGTAGGTGGGCAGTGGGGTGTCTTCATCTCTATTCAAATGTCCAAATGTCTGGGTTTCTTCGTGCGGAATGTAATCCAATCTTCCCGAAGAGACAATAAGTCAATAAAGAAATTCCTTCTTACAGCGGAAACTATCGCCCACCGCCCACACGTATCATCTCCATCCACGGACGCCATGCATTGTTTTTTCCTATGGATAGTCCGGTATACAGAATTTCAGATATTGAGATGTTATTGCACTTTTTGAAAACAGTGAAAACATCTGCCAGTGATTGAAAATGTACATGTTTTGATTTGAATATACAGTCCATCGCCCGCTTTAGGTCTTCTCTACGTCCAAATGCCTGGGTATCTTCGTGCGGAATGTAATCCAACCTTTCCAAAGATACAATAAGACAATAAAGAATTTCTGCTTACAGTGGAAACTCCTCCCACCGCCCACGTATCATCTCCGTCCACTGACGACATGCATTGTTTTCTTATGGACAGTCCAGTGTGCAGATTTTTAAATATTGAGAAACATCTGACCACGCAGTCCTCACTGTAACCCAAAACATGCAAGTGGCTCTCACGAGTCTTGTTTTGAGGTGAAAACTGAAGTAAAAAAAAAAAAAAGTTATGGTACTTTCAGTGATTGAAAATGTACATGTTTAAAACCAGTGGGTCAGTTTAACGTGGTTGCCATAACAACGTTAACGTCATTCCGAACAGGTGGCATGAATAGTCAGCAGATCTTTTCAATCACAACAGTAGTTATAAAGAACCTTTTAGACCCTTTCTTTGATGTGTGAGACTCCTAGCTAAGATGGACTTCTTTTCCTAGAAAATTAGTCTGCCACTTGCAGAAAAACTAATGCTTCCTCTCACGGAGTCATGACTACTATGCACGTACGTATAAGGGGAAATCACCAGGATTTAATACAGACTAATTCTGACATCTGGACTGCATGGTCCCTTCACCAGGAAAGGTCATTGAACACTGTGTCCAAAAAATCAGGCCAAGGACCCGTTGCTTTATGTAAGTGGAGAACATCTGGACGCCGACCTGGGGTTTTGTGAATTCTAAACGAAAAACACGAATTTTAAAAGATTTAACTTATAAAACATTTTCGCCAACTGTTTCCTTTCAAACTTGCGCATTTCCAGCAGATGATCTAAATGCATGTGGATTGAGAGTCGTTTATTCTTTTCGAGTTCCTATGGTACATCGTGTGTATATTTTCCATTAGAACATGGGCTGAGTGTCTGCCTACTAAATATGTATAAATTTCTTGGAAGTATTATGGAAACAACGGGTCGCACAGGTGGCAGAAACTCCACGTAATTAAAACTCCACTTCCCGGAACTTTTCGGAAAGCTCAAGTTGACCTTTTTTATCCACAAGATTTCCTGCGATTTGCAGTAAAAATGAAACGCCTTGCGCAGTGCGGAATATATCTCACGAGTGCGCTTTCATAAAGGTGCTGTACCCTGGCATGATTTATTACAGTAGTCATAATTCTCTCGCTGTGCTAGTTTGCGTATCCAGCTGTTTCCTGCCAGTACAGTAGAAATGTTCGAGCAAGCAGAGCCAGTCCGGACCTCTGTCTTGGGGTCCGGCAACGGCCAATCCAGCGGTCCGCCGTCCCAGGCGCCTCCTGTAAACCAGGGTAGTTCCCCAGACCCGTACGAAGAAGCAGAGAGAGTCTACTATACAATAAATCCTGCGAATCTCTCGGCAAGTCTAAATGGGGCTCGACTGCTGCAAACCAACCTAGAG